>ML294622.1:1130-13139 GCA_005239495.1 Nicotiana undulata
TCATTTCAAGTCCGTTTTACACCAAATTTCACAGATAAGTCACATAACATATAATAAACCTGTTCCAGGCTCCGGAACCATAATACGGGCCCGGTAACACGGTTTTCACATAATTATTCATTTTCAAAATCCTTTATTATTTTCAGAAAACAATTTTCTTTAAAAATTCTTTTCTGCTTTGGACCTCGAAATTCGATCCCAAGCATATGCCCAAGTCCCATATTTTCCTACGGACCCTCCGGGACCGTCGAATCACGGGTCCGGGTCNCGGCTACACGCCCGGGCTGCGCACGCATATCGAGGTGAGGCTAACGGAGGCTCTCGGAGCCTCGGAACATTGATATAGCTTAAATTACGTAAGATGACATTTTGGGTCATCACAAACAAATAGTTCAGCTTAAGCATATAATGGTTTCCAAGAAGAACACTATTTGACAGGAGCAACAACAATTCACTTTCCAATAGTTATAAGCTATTAACTAATACATTACTCCATAATCTATCTCCAGAAAGCCCCTAAACACGGGTTGTAGAACCGAACATATCCAACATGCTGTCTATATTCACACACTCCAAACTATACCAATATACATAAAATTAGAAGTGAAAAGAAAAAAGTTCATCTTTACCTTCGTTAACATGATTACTAAAAAGTTGTTTTCAGCAACTTTGTTTTCTTCCAGTGTCATAGACTGATACAAAAGTGATGGTTATGACCTCGGTGATGACCTTATTTTTGTTGATGATTACATTGAAGGGAAGCTAGTATTGATAATACTGGCAACAACTTATGCTGATTGAGAATTTATTTTGTGCTTTTTACTCAAATTAGATTGTTAGACTTGGAGTAATGCTAATCTTGTTCATTCTGTGTCTATGATAAAAAAATATAAACATCGATGGTACTATTTCTTGAGCACATTACATAGTAAAGTTGTTTTTTATGCAGCCATTGCAGGTGTAGTTGCGTATAACAGTCACAAGTTAAAAAAGGAAGCTTCCCGAGTAATCTCAGATGAGTCTCGAGATGCCCTACCTTTAATTTCATCTTCAACGTCCAATGAGTAGACATGATGGTTGAATGCAGGAAGGTTCAATGCACGCCGGATGGACACAGTAACCAGAGTTCTTCCTCAGAAGATTCGACTCCAGGGATGATGTCTTGACCAGCGTTGGGCCAAAAGCACAACAAAGTGACAGGTCAAAGTCTGAAAGCATTATATGTCCATCTTCTCTAACAAGGACATTTTCTGGCTTAAGGTCGCGGTAGATAATCCCAAGCATATGGAGATACTCTAGAGCTAGAAGGACCTCAGCAACATAAAATCTGAAAATGGAGAAAGTTAACAATCAGCAACATAGACCATGTCAATAAAATGCTTGATATAGTAAAGAGTATTCTCTTCGCACAGGACGCAGTAGACTGTATTTCTTAGCTAAACTATTATTCTAGTCGAACTAAAGGACAATTTTGTTTGCTGGAGAGAAAATTAAAATTTTATTTCTAATCTCTAATATGAATCCTTGGAGTACGAGCAAGAAACCAGAGCTCCCTAAAGGAAAAAGGAGAAAAAATTTGGTAACTTGATGGCGAGACACAAAACAACTGAAATGTTTGAACATGAAAAACAAACGGCATCACATGCAATAGACTTATTACTCAACAACGGCAAATGGAGAACCAAGACATTCTCAAAACTGCAAAAGATGCTCCTAAAACCTTGGTAAGGAATGCGGGTAGTTATTTCCTCTAAGCTTGCAACAAAATTTAAATGCACTTGTGCATTATGTCACTCGTACAGCAGCATAAGGTTCAAAGTGTGTTTGACTACATAAATATGCATACTCCAAACACCAGTAGAGTATATCCTACGAACTGAAAGAAAATACTGATAACTTATTGCCAAAACTGAGGATCTAGAGATAACAAAATCAGAGTAACTTTCACATTAGAGCAACAACTAGACTACTTTGTTGAAACATCCCCATCTTTAAGGACCTTTCCCTGATGGATAAGCATTTGTTGGCCAGCAGGATAAACATCTGAGCCCTGAACTGTTTCTATGTTCTTATTCACATCGGCAACCGTGTCTTCATATGAGCCCTTAACATGTAATCCAATTATTAATATCTAATCCTAAAATGAGTAAGACCATCAAATTGAGACTCCATATGGATCAAAATTTTGTGGCCACTTTCCTACATTAAAAGTTCTCAATGAAACACTCCAAATTAAGACTCCTTGTTAGTTTCTTCTTCTATTTCCTTTTTACTTTTGTTGCATGTAAGTAAGTGAATACTCCAATACTTTGAAAGTAACTTGTACAAACACCACATGCTACTGCAACTTCGCCAAATTATGAAAAGATAGGAGTAATAAGTTTACTAGTAGTATTCAATACCATATCCTTGTGCTAAAGAATAGCAGCATGTCACCCTTAGAAATTCTTCGACATGCTTGGGCAAAGGAGCAGCTCCAGAAAGCATGAGATGAACTCGTCCACCAAATGCTAGTTTGATCTGGAATGAAAAGTATATGTAAATAAGTCAATCAGATTAAGGACCAAGTAAATGTTAGGGATCGGCTAGCAAACCTTTTCAAAAATCAGCCTGTCAAAGCGAGGAGCTGCTTCATCTTGTCTTAGTCCTTTCTCCATATTCCTTAACTTGCTGGAAAAAAATATATGTAATACTTAATATATAATATAAATGAAGGGAAACAAATGCAAATAATGTTGATCTAAGCCCAGAAACTTTATAAAAGGACGTACTAGTTAAATGCATATTGGAAAAGCAGCTTCTTTAACAAAACTCCAGCTTCAATTTTATCCATCACACCTGAATTTCCCACGCCCGAAAACAAAAATTATAGATAAGAAATAGGAAAAAATTTGATACTAGAAAAAACTAATTGATGCCAAAAATTAAGCCTGAACTTTGTTCACTGAACAGTAGATTAGAGACCTGTGTATATCCTGTCAAAAACTCTTGGAACTCCACAAAATTCCAGCCATAGTTAAAGAAGCAAGACGCACGGGTTTGCGCATGCATCAACTGCTTTAATTTAAAAATGGCTTAAAAGATCATCTGCAATTCCAAGAGGGCTAGCAGTTCTCAATGGCGCCTCGGTATTTTCTTTCCCCCAGCCGAGGTAAGCTACATTTCGCGTTTTAGGTAGCATTCGCTCATAACTAAGAGCATAGCAACACGAATCAAATGTGAATATCATTTTTAAATATGCCTTCAAACCAAATATGAATACCATTCTAAATATACTTATACATCAAATAAGTATAATAAACACTACTTACTTTTGCAATACTATTACCTTCAGGTATAGCAACATATTAAATAAATTTTCTATTCAAACATGTATTTATCAGCTGCTAAGTAGCAATATTTGACTCTACTACATCATCAATTATATGGTCCGTAGCCAGTTGTACATACTCATCACCATCACCAAAAAGCTATTCGAGTTCTTGCTCTTGGTATGGTTCATTCTCATATACTTCATCTTCCACTACTTCTTCTCCCATATCATACATATCTCTTGGCTTTAGATTCATAGAAACACTCCACCCTTTATTGACAACATCATCCACATAGTACACCATTTGTGCTTGAGATGCTTCGATGTAAGGCTCATGTTCTTCACGTTCACCGGTATGAATCAATCTATCAAAATTAACACAATTTAAGTTCCAACGATCCTTTTTATATCCTCTATCTCGAGCAGTATCAGCCCATCTACATTTGAAAAGAACAACCTTGAACCGACAATAATAATTAATCTTAATAATATCTTCTAACTTCCCATAATATGGTAACTCAGCTTGCCTTAAATTTTCGTCGCTACTACTTGCAACACATGATGTTTTAGAAGTTAAGAAAACTCCATTATTCTGTGTTGTTAGACATTCTTCTCGAGCCAAAGTTCAAAATTTGGACTCATTGATGTTATATGCAGTAAAACGTCTTGCAACTACCGATGGACCTCGTGCGAGAAACTTTAGATCAATAGACATTGTATCTATTGTGTCTGGATTCATAATCTAAATCGAAACAAAATTGTCTTAGTGAAGTTTGCTCATTCAAACCAAATGTAAACAATAACTAATGATTACTTACTCACCCGCTTTTGGAACCAATCAACAAACTCTTTATTAACTCTCCTCTCTATCTCTGTAGGTGAAGGTCTTCTTCTTGAAATCCTCCTTATGTACTGTCTAAACTCACTATATGAAATAATTACATTAATGTTAAAGAACCAGACTAGCATACTCAAACATTACAATGATAAAGAATATAAAGTTTGTACGAGTTACTCACTCCACAAATGGCGTGACTATTGCACAATTCAGAAGCACATATCGATGAGCTTGTAGTTTCTGCATATCAGTTAAAGGGAATGTAATCGAAGTTGATGCAGGTTTACCTAATTGAGGAAATATAGAAGATGTTCCAGAAGGCTCAGTGACATTTGGGTCATCAAGAACACACCTAGGTCTATTGAATCTTGTCTCAATATCCTCAATATACCGAGAACAAAAGGTAAGGCACTCTTCAGCTAAGTAACCCTCAGCTATAAAACCCTCTGGTTGTGCTTTATTCCGTACAAAGGACTTAAAATGTCCCAACTTCCTACAAAAATAATAGGCCATAAGTGTACAAACTAATTCAAGTGACCAGAATGCAAGTATATTCAAATTAGAAATATTAATGTTTTACCTCTCGACGGGATACATGTTTCGATGATGCACTGGACCTCCGAGTTTTGCTTCCTCTACTAGATGGACAGACAAATGAACCATTATTGTATAGAATGTTTGAGGAAATAGTATCTCTAGGTGGCAAAGTGTGCTTTCAATGCGCTCTTGGAGCTTATCAAGCTCTGAAACATTCAAGGTTTTGCTAGAAAGTGCTCTGAAAAATGAGCAGAAGTCCACCAAAACTGCAACTATATGGTCGGGCAACACATTGCGGATCGCCAATGGTAGAAATTTCTCTAAAATAATATGGCAATCATGACTTTTCAACCCAAAAAACTTTTTCTATACCAAATCAACACAGCTAGAAATGTTACTTGAGTAGCCATCTGGTACTTTAATATTCTTCAAAGTTGTAAGGAACAACTTTTTAGTGTCCACCTTCTTTTTGTTATCACCCATAAGGGAAAACACAACAAGGTGATATTTCCCACTATCATCCGGCCAAAGATCACGCCTTATACCCATTTCTTTTAGATCCTTTCGGGCATTAATATTATCTTTTGATTTCGATTTATCATGGAGCAACGTATATATGATATTGTCACATATATTTTTTTCAATATGCATAAAGTCTAGATTATGACGCAACAAATTAGATTTTCAATAAGGAAGTTCAAAGAATATACTTCTCTTGTTCCATTGCTTAGTTGCTCGTCTAGATCTTTTCCCTCTACAATTCAACTCTGCTCCTCTCCCTTCTTCGATTTGTCTCAAAATGGTAGACCCTGACAATTTTAATGGTGGATTTCGCTCCTCTGTACTTCAATTAAAGCGTACTCGGTTCAACCTAAACATGTGATTTCTTCTCAGAAAACGTCGATGGCCCATAAAGCACCACTTTTTACTATGAAGAAGACGACAAGGTTCTGTGTCAAAGTTACAAGTTGGGCAGGCAAAACCGGTATGTGTGTTCCAGCCAGATAAGATACCTAATCCAAAAAAGTCACTGATTGTCCACATAAGAGCTGCATGCATTCTAAAATTTTCATTCAACGATGAGTCAAACGTTTCTACACCATCATTCCATAACTCACGTAATTCCTTCACGAGGGGTTGTAAGTACACATCTATATTATTTCCAGGCATGTGCTGCTTCCCTGGAATGATCATTGATAAGATGAAGGAGGTGTGCTTCATACACATCCAAGGAGGTAGATTGTATGGAATCAAGAAGACTGGCCAAATACTATAGGTAGTACTCATTGTTCCAAAAGGACTGAAACCATCACTAGCAAGGCCTAAGCGAACATTTCGAGGATCCGAAGCAAATCCAGAATGAGTCCAATCAAATGTCTTCCATGCCTCACCATCCCTTGGATGCCTCATCAACCCATCAGCATTATTGTTCAGCAGTCTTACGACACATAAATAATCGTTGCAATCTTGGTTTCAATGGAAAATAACGCAAAACCTTTGCAACTTGCTTTTTTTTCTTGTTAGGATTCCATTTTGATGTACCACAATGCTCACATGCTTCCAATTCTGAATCACCTTCCCAATATAGCATACAATTATTTGGACATGCAGGTATCTTGGTATAGTCAAGGCCAAGTTTGCTAATGGTCTTTTTGGCCTCATAAAAGGAAGGAGGTAACTTTGCATATTCAAATGCATCTCTCAACAAATCTAGTATCATAGTCATTGCCTTGTCACTTAATCCACAATAGACCTTTATATGATACAATTTTATTAAAAACTCTAGCTTTGTGAACTTGCTCCCTTCATACAATGTTTCACTGCCATCTTTGAGAAAATCATGAAAGTCACCAGAATCCTCCATATGCCCCTCATTTGATATTTCACTTGAGTCCAATGGTTGAGATATCCCGACATCAGCCGCTTGGTGCCTATAGTGCCCAAATGCATCATTAATCATTGTTTCTATTGGATTTTCTGGGTGAAACATCTCTTGCATAACATCTCTATCTCCGGAAGGCTCTAGTGCCGGTTTCTCACCGTGAAGATTCCAAATAACATAATTTTGAGGGAATGGCTTACAAATCAAATGATCCTGCACTATCTCTCTAGTTTGCCACATGCCAAAGCCACATTTAGGACATGGGCATCTAATTGAATCTTCCACAGCCGCACTCTTAAAAGCAAAATCAAGAAATTTATCCAAACCAAGCAAGTATTCGTTTGTGTTCCGTGGCTTTCCAATCCATGATTTATCCATTGAAAAAATGATAAATAAATTAACATGAACCCTTTTAGAATATACCTCCAAAAGCAGCCCTCCAGCCTGCGGGTACCAGAAATTGACATAGGACAGGAAGAACCAGTGAAGAATTCCCACAAACGGACTCCTTATATATCAGTTTGTTCATATAGCAGAGGATACCAAGCAGTAGAAAAAAGAGGATCAGAAAAAAAGAAGAAAACCTAAGAATTTTGATATTTCCCACTACTGCTGCTGATGGAGGATCGACGTGCGCTTTCCATGCTTGAAATAAACCGTGCTGCTTCCAATTATTTAAAAGCTTTAACAATTAGTATTATATTGATATAGGGAATTTTTTTGAAAACCAAAAACGGCAAGGATTTTGCTTTCCTGTAAACTTTTAGAAAAGGGAAAAGAACGTTTAGGGTTAAGAAAGATAACTTTGGGGAACTAAATAGCTTTTACTCCATTCATTTGTTTTAGTGCTTACTTACTAATTTAGGAGTTTATATAAATAATTATAAAACTAAAATTAAATAACAAAATTTAAATTATATAATAAAAATTATAAAATAAATAAGCTCTTGAAAATAACTAATATGTCAACTTAAATTTTTATTCCAATAATACGTCAACTTAAATTTTTATTCCAAAAAGTCAACAAAAGTCAACGTGGGGCCCGCCCATCGGAACCCGACATAATTTTCATGAAATTCGAACACCCATCCCGATACGAGGTCAACCATACCAATTCTATCCAATTCCGATAAAGACTCGACCTCCAAATCTTAAACAAGCACAAATATTCAAGTTGATCAGATATTAGTAAACAAGAAACAAAAAAAAATAGACAGCAAGAATAGATACATAGTTCAAGTTCAAGACAGTAGATACCGACTAAAAAAGTAAACTTTGAATTTGGCCGGATATTTGTGTAACAATCTCAAATATAAACACTTTAGGATATAGGACACTTACCTAGGTCAAAGTCGTGAAGAACTCCTCCAAAATCGCCCAAAAACCGAGCTCCAAAATCTCAATCAAAAATGACAAAGTGACTGATTTGGTCCTTATGTTGCTGCCCAGTTTCGCACCTGTGGGCACAGTTCACGCTTGTGCGGGAACTGTTCACGCTTCTGGGAGTATTGTTCATGCATCTACGGGCACTGTTCACGCTTCTGCGATCACTGTTCACGCTTCTGTGCGATCACTATTCATGCTTCTGTGAAAACAAAACCAGCAAGCTGCCAACTTCGCTTCTGTGTTCTTACTTGCGCTTCTGCGATTGCGCAGGTGCGCAGAAATGTCCGTTTCTGCGAGTTCAAGCCAGCCTCTGTCCAGCTCCCTTTCCAGTCGCTTCTGTGACAATTTCTTCGCTTCTGCGATGAAACTTCCGCAGAAGCGAAAGCATCAACTGCTGCCCAGAAATTTCAGCAGCTTTTCCTCAAGTCCGAATTGATCCGTTAACTTTTCGAAATCCACCCGAGGCCCTCGAAACCTCAACCAAATATACCAACACATCCCAAAATACAATACGAACTTAGTCGAGGCTTCAAACCATGTCAAACAATGCCGAAAATTACGAACCGCGCATGTATCGAATTATCAATTTTCAAATCTTCCAACTTCTATATTTTTCACCGAAATGTATCAAATCAATCCGGAATGACTTCAAATTTTGCACACAAGTCATAAATGATTAAATAGAGCTATTCAAATTTCTGGAATCGAAATCCGATGTCATTATAAAAAATTCAACCTTAGGTCGGACTTTTTAAAAATCTTTCATTTCCAACTTTTGCCAAAATGCGTCGAATTGTCCTACGGACATCCAAATTCCAATACGAACATACTTCTAAGTCCGAAATCACCATACGAAGCTATTGACATCATAAAAATTTTATTCCGGGTCGTTTGCTCATAAGTCAACTCTCCGGACAACTCTTTCCATTTAAGCTTCTAAATAGGAATTGTTCTTTCAATTTAATTCTAAATCTTCCGAAAATCAAACTCGACCTCACTCGCAGGTCATAATACATATTACGAAGCCGATCGAGACCTTAAGTCACTCGACCTCCATCTTAAATTTTCGTTTTTGGAAGATTTTGCTAAAATCTTGATGTCTTCCATTAAAATCCGAATTAAACCATGTGTATAATCATAGATTCATGAAATATAAACACTTTAGGATATAGAACATTTACCCAAGCCAAAGTCGTGAAGAATTCCTCCAAATTCGCCCAAAAACCGAGCTCCAAAATCTCAATCGAAAATGACAAAGTGACTGATTGTTGGTCCTTATGTTGCTGCCCAGTTTCGCACCTGCGGGCACAGTTCATGCTTCTACGGGAACTGTTCACGCTTCTGTGAAAACAAAACCAGCAAGCTGCCAGCTTCGCTTCTGCGTTCTTACTTGCGCTTCTGCGATTACGCAGGTGCGCAGAAATGTTCGTTTCTGCGAGTTCAAGCCAGCCTCTGTCCAGCACCCTTTCCACTTTTTATTTGTACTGATTCTGATAGATCAGGCCAATGATTCATCATGCAGTTGCAGATCCTACACCATACATGGAACTTACTGATTGTGCACCAGAATGCCAGCTCCCTATACTTCACTTCTACCAGCTTTATCCAACACTACAGTTCTTCTCTGAATATCTCCATAACCATTTCATTATTAGAATTTCACTAAAGTTCAAGCTTGTGAACAACGGCAGAACCATAAATTTATACAGCGGGATACAAAAAAATCTACAACGTCGTAGTTGGAATTTGAACCTAAGGCCTAAAGTAATTTTGAACCTCCTTCACAACTACATTTGATTTTTTTTCATAACAGTGCACATATAACAAAAAGTAGACCGTTTTCACTTTTATATTATGTAATTTTTCGATGAAGCGGGTTCGATCCCTTCACTCTACTTAGATCCATAATAGCAAAAGTCAGAAATTGAAGTACTGAAAATGTGAGGAAAATGGGAAGGACTAAAGCAAGAAAATGAGGAAAAGCAGTTAACTTCTGAGGATATAGCAGTGATTGAAAATGTGAATGTTACAACTGTTGAATATGAAAACAAGAAAACTGATCTAAGCATTATAAATTCCTAAAGCAATATAAACACAAGTCTGGATAGCAACAAAAACATTAAGCATTAGTTGAAGTAAAATGAACACAAGTCTAGACAACCATTACAAATTTAAATTCCTAGAAAGCAGAAGTAGTCCACAACGAAAACATTAAGCACTAACTAAAGCAATATAAACACAAGTCTAGACAACTAGTAAAGATTAAATTCCTAGAAAGATAAAGTAGTCCACAACGAAAACATTAAGCATTTGATTGGTGATTTGCGTTGTTATCCGCCGATGATCTTCTTACATCCACTGGTGAAGTACGTTCATTCTCTGCATCATCAGGCTGAAACAATAAAAATGATATTCGGTGAGAAGCTTATTTTGATTAATCCCAAACAAGATCGGAAAAAAAGAATCAATCAAAGGTATCCCTTATCCTAAAGTTCCGAATAAAAGCCTTAGCTTTTGCAAGGAGATGAAAATTCCTTGCCACCACCTCCATCTTTAGGCCAATTTCGAATCAGGAACACACTTATATTTCTGTTGTTAGGCCAATTTGAAAAGGCTGAAAATCAACCAACAACTGCAGGTTTAACATTCGCATTTACTAATGTATTGAGTGCATTTGGTAATCGACCTACTTATGTAGCTCTCAACACTACTGGTGCAAAGGGTGTTCTGGTTGAAAAACTAACAGATTTAACATATAATATTGTGCAATATGAGGGTCAAGAAATATAAGTGTGTATACAGAATGCTTGAGATATGTATACAGAATGCAGATATATATACAGAATGCTTGGCTTTAAGATATGTATACAAAATGCTTGAGATAAAAAATCAAGAGAGGAACATCTAAAAACACTAAACAATCAGTAGTATGTTCATTGTGAGAGCAATATTGTAACGACCCGACCGGTCGTTCTGCGTATTAGGACCCTGTTACCCTACCTCGAGACTTCCCATAGCTGCTTCTTAAGATTTATGAATTGCCTGAAAAATATAGTGTCATGAAGGATAAAGGTTACACAAATTAAAGAAAACGAGTTGGTTGAAGGTGGCCGATTTGGAATAAAATACAGATCGAGCGATAATACCCGATAATTATGGACTAGTGCCATACAAGGTACCACATGGACATAATAGTAAGGTGTGTGAAAAGTGAGTAAAATTTTAAGTAATTTGAAATAATTTTTAATTATGCGGGTAATTGATTAATTATCGGATAACGGGACATTACCTAATTACCTAATAAGTGGATAAAGAGTAAATATCCCACCCCCAACCCCACGTGGCAGCTAGCCATGTTACATTCCTTGCTAAGGTGTCATGAATACACAACATATTTCATTTTCCAAGACTTTGACTAACCAAAGTCTTTCACTTAAAGACTAAACAAACCATGCTAATTTCATGGGAAAATATTCCAAAACTATGAACAGAAACGTTAGGACCTCACATTACTTGCTGGATGAAGTAGACGTTAGCTAATTCTAAGAAAAAGCTTTCACAAAAGCCAATTACCTTGTCTTGAATACAAAAGCTTAAGTGTCATATCTTCAGAATGTTAGCCTTTGCATTTTCAGAAGTGAGCTCCTTTAAAATGTTCCAACGAGAATTGTTAGAAACGTAGCAACGTAAAATCTTGCGATTCTAAAAGAGTACGGTGCAATCTTTTCCAAAAATATCATACGGATTTTTTCTACTCCAGTTACGAGTCCTCGGGTTTAGAGTTCGGAGTTGCGGGCGCGTTCTTCGTCTGAGAGGTAGATTCGACACGAGGTGAGTCTCATTTCCAAACTTTGTAAGGGGGAAATGTCCCCTAGGCTCTTTGTTGCTAATTGTGCTTGTTGAGGGGGCTACGTACGCACCACGTGACAAGAGTCTGTACGTGACATCTATACTGTGTGTTGGGTAGCCGTAGGACCCACGAGCATGTTATAACTGTTGTTTGATATTATCTGATATTTTGTACGAGTTATTACTGATATTTTATGAAATTGA
>ML294626.1:1838-19783 GCA_005239495.1 Nicotiana undulata
CATTGCATACAGGGATTGCGGGCAGAGACTTGAGTCTTTCCCTAATTTTGCATTGCATACAGGGATTGCGGGCATAGACCTGAGCCTTTCCCTCATTTTGCATTGCATACAGGGATTGCGGGCATAGACCTGAGCCTTTTCCTCATACTGCATTGCATACATAGGGATTGCGGGCAGAGACCTGAGCCTTTCCCTCATATTGCATTGCATTGTACCTTTACTTTCTTACAGAGCTTTATATATATATTGCGTTGATCCGAGCATTTGATTATACCGTTTCTTGCTAGCCTTTACTCATAATTCCTGTCGATTATCACCTGCTTTACTTACTTGTTCTCTATATCTGTTACTTTGCAAACCTCAGTAGGGCCTCTACCTGACCTCGTCACTACTTGACTGGGGTTAGGCTTGGCACTTACTGGGTACCGAATGTGGAGTACTCACGCCCTTCTGCGCATGTTTTCCCCATGTGCATATCCAAGTCCTAGTACGCGGTATCTCAGCTAGCCAGCAGCAGCAGTAACAGGAGACTCGAGGTATAATATGCAGCGTCCGCAGATCTCCGAGTCCCCTTCCTATATTGAAGTTGTAGTACTTGTAGATGAAACTATACAGTCTTTTCTTTCCAGTTATACATATTGAGCAGTAGAATAACTTGTGATGTATTGTGATATTCCGGGTTCTGGGTAAAGTAACTGTTAATGCTGAGCGGCGTCGACTTTACTATGATTTATTTCACTTACTGTTATTCTACCTGTTTTATCTAAATTTCGCTTAAGGTATAGGCTTACCTAGTCGTCTAGACTAGGTGCCGTCACGAGACCCAGTCGGAGGGAGAATTGGGTCGTGACAATTATCTTCACACAAATTCATCCCCAAAGTGTAGGTAAATAATTCTAAACTCTTGTCTTTCAATTACCCAATGTTTTTCATCACTTTTCAATAAAACAAATTAGAATTTTCATGGTAGAAATTGAGGGGGTTAGAATTAGAGAATTTATAAAAATCAAATCTTTACCTCGAATTGGGGTTGGATTTCGAAACTAATTGCATATTCGGGCTCGGGGGTGAATGGGTAAACGTAATTTGGTCCGAACAATGAGTTTGGATCACACGGGCCCGAGGTCGGGTTTTAACTTTTTTTTCGAGAAAACTTAGGAAAACCATAATTTTTCAGTAAAGTTACTTCCTTTAGCCTTAATTAATGATAATAAGCTAATTATGATTAGATTCGAGTGTGTTGGAGGTGAATTGAAAAGGAAAAGCTGTAATTGAGCAGTAAGTGGCCTGCAAAATTGAGGTAAATGTTGTGTCTAACCTTAGCTTGAGGGAATAGGTATTGTGTGACTACTTGTTACATGCTTGTTTGTAAATCCAATTTATAGGTGTGGTGACGAGTACCTATGCGTTGTGGTCAGGTCATACCATGCGAGTAAATGCTATTTCTTGTTATTTTGGTTGTCTTAAAGTCTATCATATGTGATTATTGTTGTTAGTAAAATGTTGAAAGATTAGTATCAGGTTCCACCGAGATAATTATTATTCTGAATATTGAGCTGATACTGAAATGATAAATGATGATAATAACCATGATGAAACATTGATTTCTTGTGAAATCCCTTTGAGAACATTGAGTTGAGATTGAAATATTAAATGGTGATGGAAATTATGGTGGAGTATTGTTTCTTTGTGAAATTCCTTTCTATATGTTATTGATAATTTAATTATATTGTGAGGAAGAGTGTAAAGCACGAAGGGTGATACCGTGCATGACTTAATTATATTGTGAGGAAGAGTGTAAAGCGCGAAGGGTGATGCCGTGCATGATTTATTTATAATGTGAGGAAGAGAGTAAAGCACGAAGGGTGATGTCGTGCATTCTTAATTATAATCTGGTGAGGATGAGAGTAAAAGCACGAAGGGTGATGCCGTGTATTATATTTATTATTTGGTGAGACTGAGAGTAAAAGCACGAAGGGTGATGCCGTGCAAGTTCCATTCCTATTATTCATTGCTGATATTCATTGCTGGCGTCCGCAGATTCCTGGAGTCTTCTCTTAGTTTTATAGAGACTGTTTTATTACACTCAAAATAAATACATTATTTCTTTCAGCCCACTATTTGTAGTTTTCTTAGTAGTTCGTGAATTGTGACACCAGACCTGTGATGACCCAAAAGGTCATCCCGTATATCTTTAGTAATTTTGTGTCCCGAGGTCGTGACAATCTCCTTCTATCTCATATCAATTTACGTGTGCAGCCCGGGCGTGTAGCCGGGAAGCCTTGATGTGAAAAACTGAGGAAAATTAGCAATTTTGAATTCGAAATGTGAATAAAGTTGAGTTTGGTCAAGAGTTTTGGTAAACGGACCCGGACCTGTGATTTGATGGTCCCGGAGGGTCCGTAGAAAAATATGGGACTTGGGCGTATGCCCGAAATCGAATTCCGAGGTCCCAAGTCCGAGAAATGAATTTTTAAAAGAAATTGTTTTTTGAAAAATATAAAGGTTTTTGAAAGTGAAATGTTATGTGAAACCTATGGTATCGGGCCCGTATTATGGTTCCGGAGCCCGGTACAAGTTCGATATGATTTATATGTTATCTGTAAAGTTTGGTAAGAAAAGGAATCCATTTGGCGTGATTCGGACCTAAAATGCAAAATTTGATGTTTAAAGAAGTTTTGAGAAATTTCATTGATTTGGGGGGTTTAATTCGATGATTATGATATTATTTTTGTGATTTGATTACACGAATAAGTCCGTAGGTTATTTTCGAGGTTGTGTGCACATTTGGTTTGAAGTTCCGAGGGCTCGGGTGAGTTTCGGGTAGGTCCCGGGATGTTTTTAGGCTTAAAACATAACTGATGCAGGTCACAGAAGCAGACCTCTAAATCCACCAGCGATGTCCGCAGTTGGTTTTGTGCGGACTGCGGAGGGCCCTTTTATGGCCACGCTCCTTTTTGTGCGATCCGTGGTGGGGGGTCTGAGACCGCAAAGGGCCTTTGTGGCCGCACTCGATTTTGTGTGGTCCGCGGTGAGAGGCTGGACCACTGGTCCGCGGTGGGGGCCTGAGGGGGGTATATTTAAACGGGAGTTTCAGTTATTTTTCATTTTTCAAAACCCTAAAAACATAAGAGGCGATTTTCCAAACACTCTTTCTTCTCCAAAACATTAGTAAGTTATTTCAAACTCATTTTCTTTAATCCTTAACTTCTTTTTACAAGATTTCATCCTAGAATCTAGGGTTTTCAAGGTGGAATTGGGAATTTTGGGTAAAACCTAAGAATAAAAATTTGGGGATTTATACCTCAAATTTAAGTCGGATTCCAAAACCATTTATATATACGATCTCGGGGGTGAATGGGTAATCAGGTTTTGGTCCGAATTTCGGCTTTGGACCGAGCGGGCCCGGGTTCGATTTTTGACTTTTTGGGGAGAACTTTAGAAAACTCATTTCCATGCATTAGAATTGATTCATTTAGCATTTATTGATATAATTAAGTAACTTGTGGCTAGATACGAGCGAGTTGGTGGTGGAATCAAGAGGTAAAGCGGTAGTTGAGGCTTGAATTGTGTTCGTGGCATCAAGGTAAGTGTTTGGCCTAACCTTAGCTTGAGGGAATAGGTGTTGAGTCTTATTGCTACGCGCTTATTTCATGTCCAATGTATAGGTGAGGTGACGAGTACCTATATGTTGTTGTCAAGCATGCCCGTGAGTCGAATATGAGTAATTATGTGATTTTCATTGAGGTTTTTGTGTTATGGATTTAATATCAATTTGGCAGTTATTCATTTTAGGGAAATTCTTGGTTGTGAATACTGTTGAGTATTTGATCGGTTGAGAATATTTCGTTAAATTATACACTTGTGTAAGATTGGTTATAGCTATATCCCTTGCCGGGACATTATTATTTCTATTGATTATTCCTTTGTATTTATGGTTTCTTACTGTTGATTTTCATGCCAAACTGTTATTTTGATATTTATGTACGAGGGGACATTCCGTACCATGTTTATGTTATTTATGTACAAGAGGACATTCCGTACCGTGTGTTTATTTATGCACGAGGGGACATTCCGTGCCGTGTGATTGATGTTTATGCACGAGGGGACATTCTGTGTCGTGTTGTTGATATTTATGCACGAGGGGACATTCCGTGCCGTGGGATTGATGTTTATGCACGAGGGGACATTCTGTGTCGTGTTGTTGATATTTATGCACGAGGG
The DNA here is from genome assembly GCA_005239495.1 of Nicotiana undulata. Classification (NCBI taxonomy): domain Eukaryota; kingdom Viridiplantae; phylum Streptophyta; class Magnoliopsida; order Solanales; family Solanaceae; genus Nicotiana; species Nicotiana undulata. Next base: position 6,063 of record ML294626.1, read on the forward strand.
GACATTCCGTGCTGTGTTGATGATGTTTATGCACAAGGGGACATTTTGTGCCTTGATTGTGATATTTTATGCACGAGGGGACATTCCCACTACAAGAAATTTAACTTTTAACGACCACTTCTTAACGAAGGGACATACATCCGGTCGTTATAAGTGTACTTATAGCAACCAAATATTTTTCCAGTCGTTGAAACTAATTTTTAGCTCAGTATTAACAAGGGAATAATATCCGGCCCTTAAAATATAACATAGCCCGTCGTTAGATAATTAATTAATAAAAAGTGGCGCTAATTTTTCCCTTTTTTTTTTTCCCACCCACCCCCTCCCAAAAAAAGGGGGAAAACCCCTAATCTCCTGCAACTGCGAATTAAACCTCTGTTTTGAACACTGATTTCATAAACCTGCAACTTCCAAGTAAAATTCAACGAAACTGCTGATGTTCAAACATCAATATCATCGTATTAGAAAAATTGCTCGTCACCTCCGTTGACAACAACTGCTCATCTTCGAGTTTTTTCTCATCAGATAAGGTTCGAACATGTCGCTTCCTGTTTTACTCTCTTTCTTATGACTCTTCATCCTTTTCTTTTGAGTTTTTAGCGTAAACGACCATTTTAAAAAAAAAATGGATCCATCCCAATTCAATTAAAAATTGCAATTAATCGATTCTCTTAATAGATGATAAAATTACATTCTCGATTAGTTTAGTACAAGAGTTGATCTGCCAGAAACTCTTCTATTTTATTTGAAACCTTAATTTCCAATACTAGCCTTTAACCAAGTTACAACCAAGGTCAAGAAACCCATATGGATTTTAGGATTATAAGTCGTGACCCAATTAAATGCTATTTCATGTCGTAAGCTCACAGAGCATGAAACAATGGTCCCTTCTTGGCTTGTCTTCTAATACTCCTCATATTAGATTTAGCAAATTAACATGTTTATTTATCCTTTATTGTAAGGATATTAAGGCTATTACTTTGATTATAGGCCAGTTAAATTTTGCGGGTGAGAAAATTATTCAAATGCATTATAAAAATGATCTTTGAAGTAGATTGACTAATATTCCTCGGTAAAAATTGACTAATTTGAATTGCTATACTAATATGTTTTGCTTGAATATATATATATATATATATATATATATATATATNCTTCTTCATGACGAGGAATGGGAGCATCACCTTCCAATATTGGTTCAAAACCAGGAGGCGTAGAACTATCATTATGAGTTACCTTATTCTGATCAGAAGCTAATACACTAAAAGTTTTACTTTTGCCAATCGACCCTCTCTATTAAGCATTTACTCTTAGAGATCCCAATGCTCTAAAGCTTTTACCTTGTCCCCTTGCTAAGCAACCAGGTGGAACATACACAGGCTTCGCAGACTTTGAAGTTGATTCCAAATTAGACGTCTGAGATTTTATTGTATTCATGTCAACCTAGTACAATAAAAAAAAATTAGTATAGATGTATTCATGTCAACCTAGTATAAATGCACAAGATTTATATATATATATATATATAAATCTTGTGCATTTATACTAGGTTGACATGAATACATCTATACTAATTTTTTTTTATTGTACTAGGTTGACATGAATACAATAAAATCTCAGACGTCTAATTTGGAATCAACTTCAAAGTCTGCGAAGCCTGTGTATGTTCCACCTGGTTGCTTAGCAAGGGGACAAGGTAAAAGCTTTAGAGCATTGGGATCTCTAAGAGTAAATGCTTAATAGAGAGGGTCGATTGGCAAAAGTAAAACTTTTAGTGTATTAGCTTCTGATCAGAATAAGGTAACTCATAATGATAGTTCTACGCCTCCTGGTTTTGAACCAATATTGGAAGGTGATGCTCCCATTCCTCGTCATGAAGAAGTGATGCAAGGCACTCAGAGAAGCGAAACAAGTATTTTATTGTTTTAAGCTATAATATTTTTGTTTTTTGTTATTGTACAAAAATTCTTTATATTTGACTTAAATTGAAATTTGCAGGGCCATGTGCATCTGAAAAGGCAAAAAACGTGAGAAGAATGAATACATGTAAAAATGTTGCAGGACTCAAAGTTGGAGAAAAGTTGAGCGTTACTTTTACCACAATCCGGTTGTTGGAAAGAATCATGCCTCATTTACGCGACACTTAGGTATATTGATTCATGATCGTAATATGTGTTTATTGCGTGTACACTCATGAGCAGACATCGAAGAATATAAGATGCAACACAAGTGGGAAGCTATTACTGTAAGTATTTAACGCATTACTTTCTAGGTTTTCCTTCTCTATTTCTTCTTTCACAAATGAAAAGAAAATAGTTGTGAGCTTGCATCATTAAGCTTTCAGTTTTCAATTGTGGTAGCTTTTCCTTCTCCATTTTTAATAACTTCAGTTTTTTCCTTGTTTGTGCAAATGGAATGTGAATTTGTGATTAACCTACTTATATGTAGAGAGGAGCTTATGATGGCTTACCTTGATACTATTTCGATGTTATTAAATGAAATACAATATGAGAATCGAAACTAATAATTAGTATACAAGTTTATTTTGAACTATGTTATGAAGTCTTGTATAGCAGTGGCAGAAAACTAAAACTTCAATATTGACAAGATTTTTTAGCAGTTGTAGCTTTCATAGCTTCTTTTGTATTGTGTGGTACCATTTCATAGGCGCTTATTCTGATTGCATGGTCTTTTTCTTTGGAAGTGTTACATTTCTCACTTTTCCTATGTAAGCGTAATTGCTTTATGTTTTAATACTGCTACCGGTTCCAATGAAGTCAGAAACCACAATTCCCTTCTTTATTGACTGGCGTGACAGCGCCACACCTTTTTCGTGCGCTTAGTCTTTAGCTGACTAAACTCATATTTTATTGGAGTTGCGCATCTGCCTTTTTGCCGTTGTTAATGTATCTCTTCCAAGATCGATCCAGCTCTATGTTAGAGCATTTCAGCGAGTACTATTATGATCTAAGCGTCCTATTCTTTGTCCAGTACTAGAAAGCATTACCTCCTCATTTTAATCAAAATTCAAGGATATGACTGATGCGTTAAATTAGCCAGTGTGCCTCCCTTGTTAATATTAAGCTTAAATATTTTAGAATTGACATTGATAAAGCAGGACCTTCTCTAGTCATATTTGTTAACTCTCCATATGCACTGTCTATGGTGTTGGACAAACATTAGTCAGTATATTTTACACTTATCTTTTCAAGCTCAATCACTACTAATACTCATATTATTCTAAAACAAACCTAAAATTATGCCAGGAAAAACTCACCTTCTGGTAAGAGTTCTCGAGCTGACCATTTGATACAGAAAATGCTTGTGACTTGGTCTGATCACTAACTCGGGGACCATGTCCTCTAGCGGAATTGGTCTGCCCCTTGACATGGCTTTGTTTTCATCTATTCACATATGAACCCACTTTTCTTGTCTATGTTGTCTACTATCTTTTTCACAGTATCAGCTGTTGTCTACAAAAGTATTTCCTTCAGCATTAGCATATACATTCTTCAAGAATGGTAGGCTGAAAGACATCCTAAGATAACATGCTAGCAAATCAACCATAGTAAAAGAGAGTATCAGTTATTAGAATGCTTCACACCTATGTTGAACCTGAAATCAATGAAAAATATGTATGTTTATTGATAAATTTTATTTTACATCATTTGTTTACTTTGCTGCATTATTTTAATTAAATTATCTTTCATTTTATTGGTTAAAATCCAAGAAGTGGTGTAATCTAAATCGTTTCTTACAAACATTGAAGTTGTGGAGAGGTGCTTTGGACCTCAACGCAAGAGTCATGTTGTTGGATTTGGTGGTGGAATAACCGCCAAGGATTTGAAAGGTGGTAACTCCTCGAAAGCTGCATTATTAGAGAAGGTGAATGCTACTGAAAAAGAAAATGAATCACTGAAAGGACGTCTGGAAGGTCTAGAGAGCAAAGATGATGTGTTAGAGAGTAAATACGCACATCTTGCAAGTGTCGCATTTGATCAGACTTCATCAGCAAATTCAAGTGAGAAATAGGTTGAATCATTTAGCAGGTTAGTAGATTGAAATCGTATTGTATTCTGTGATAAAATTATTGCATTTCTCATGGAGATTTTTTTTTCTTGATGTTATTAAAGTTTATGAATGAAGAAATAAATAGTCATTGAAACAAGTGAATTTAAGTAAGAATAAAGTTTTAAATATTTTGTACATGTGTAGCTAGGTTACAATCTTTATTATCCTGTTATCGGGAAGTTTAGAAAATCTAAAGAAGATTTTCTCGGCAGATGTTCAGTTAACTTTATGTGGAAGTATATAAATTTGAATACAGGAAAATTTAAACACCAAGATTTCACTTTACCTCGCTACATTGTTAGTAGCATCTTATTGCGAGAAATCTAATGTTTGGGATGACAGAGTTACTTGTATGCCTTAGTTCTCATGTCATCCATATTGGTAGGCTCCATATAAATAACTATAACTTTACAGATATGTTTTCCATTAATATAACGAGTATTATTAGGACAATGCTTACCTTTTTGACTTGCAGACTTGTAAAGAAAGATAAGAAAGGGAGATAAACACCATCAAGGCTTGAAGTTCTTGAGGACAGATTACCATGAATAATTTTCATCCTTTCTCTTGAGCAATCACACAAGAAAAATGAGTAGATAATTAGAATATTAGGCTTCTAAAATGGAAAAAAGCTCCAAAGATGTGGTCCATTTAGCCAACTTGTGTATATGGAAATAAAAAAAACTTTAGCTGGCTAATGCTAATATATGCCAATGACTTGCTTTAGCTGTAAATCTATTTTTCTAGGTGCTGGATACAAATTTATTATGCTCAAATCAGATATGCTCAGATCTAATTGGTGACCTTGATTAAAATATTTGCTTCTCTCATTATCCACTTCTGAATTTATTTTATTTTCCTTGTAATAAAAAAGTATTCTCATATGCTTTTGACAAGAAATAATAGCCGGTAGAAATTTGAGTATAATTCTGAATCTTAAATTAGTATGAGAGTTTAGATGAAAACCATTATGCAGCTTATCAGTTGTGGTGTTGGTTTCTTTTTTGACTTACGTGCAAGTTTTGTGAAGCGAAGTTATCTTAAGAGGTGATATTTCTGAGTGAAGCACATATTTCCTTTGCGAGATTAACTATTGACACGTCCTGAAAAATAACGGAAAGTATGAACAAATGGCATGTACTGGAAATAAAGATACAATGCACTTCTAAATAGAAAATCAGTTCTCTTAATTGTTTTTAAAGATAAAAATTTTTCTTACTCCAACATATTGTCCTTTACTTTAATGTAAATTCCCTGCTAATAGGTAGTATGAGCTTATTAGTTTATTCTCTAAACTAGAACATCTAAAGGCAAATTATATAGGATCCTAACATATGAATTCAAAAGATTGTAAGGATGAGTAGTTAAGAAGAGTATAATACTCTTCAAGGAAAATTTGAAGGGAAATATACAATAACATCAATTCAACGAACCTCTGCAACCTGTAAATTGTTATACATCTCAAGAACATATATATTGAGTGCATTTCTGTGGATACTTTTGATCAGAATGTCTTGTGAAATGTACTGTAATCCGTAAATTGTTATATATCTCAAAAACATAATTGACTGTGTTGGTATGTCTCAAGTGCAGTATTTGACTGATTTTTCTTGGAATGCTCATAATTCTATAGACTGTGATTGTCTATATGACTGTGCAATATCATCTTGAATTTAGCTAATTTTCCTCATTTTAAATCATGAGAGATATATCAAAGTTCTGCTGTCTCAGCAAGGAAACTTTGTACAGTGATCCAAACAGTAACCCAACGCAAGCTAGAAAACTTTGGCTTTTAGTTTCTCAAAAATATTATGCACTTCTATCCTTATTGATTATTTTATAACTATGAAGCTAAGACAAAGGATCTTTCTTTAACCAAGCTTCCCGGTGGAATAAATCAGAAGATTACAATAGATTTCCTATTTGATATACTTATTTCTCTAAATGACACGTTACAAAAAGCACTAAGAGTCACCAAATTTGGAATTGGAGGGGCTGCTACGTGGTGTCTTATCCCAACCATTTTAGATAATTACCAATTTACTCCACATAATTAAGAATTATCCCAAATTACTTAAAATATTACTTACTTTTTATACACTTTATACACCTTACTATAATATACTTTACTATCGTGGTCATGTGGTACCATATAAAATTAATACATACATTATTATTTTATAAAAAAATATCTATGTAATAAGTACATATGTTTTCTCAACTCACAATTTTCCTAATCTAAAAAAAAGATGACAAATTTTCGTATACTTAATTCTTAAAACAGTAAAAAGATAACCTTCTTCTCTTGTAAGAAGATAATTTATATCTTTACCATAACGAAAATCTCAAAACTTTCCTATATTATGTGCATAATTTATCATATCCGAAAATAGTAATAATGGTAACTATCAAAAGTTATACTTCGTAAAACTTCTATTAAAAATACTCCACTTAAAAGAAAATACCACACTAACATAATATATAACGGTATTAGGCTTAGTTATGTATTGTTCTCTAAATTTGCATATATACCTTATTTACTACTTGATATTGTCTTAGCTTATCTTCTTATATATGGTTGCTTCTCTTATTCTTATGTTATCAATGTTGTTGGTACTTCTTGATTCTTATAAGATTCTTGATGAAAAGTTAGTCATAATAATGTGTACGGAGAATATCGACCTTACGTCACTCCGAAATGTTCAGAACATGATTCCAATGAGTCCTACATGCATTATATATATGTATTTATTTTACTCTCCCGAGCCGCGCTATAGTCGGACGGGTATGGCACCTATTGTGCAAACCACTGATCAGTTGGGTTTACCGAGTTCTCTTTGAGGCCGGGTATGATATGATGATGATGATGCCCACAAAGGCGAATGTTCTATGATAATGATGATGGCCACAGAGGCATATGTTTTAAAAGATTATGTATATATATGTATCATGCATTTCATGTTACTGGCTCTTAGAAGCACTCAGATGCTACATGTTGTATCTCCTACATCTCTCTTTACATTATTGTTCTTATTTATATTTTTTCGCCTTACATACTCAGTACATTATTCGTACTGACGTCCTTTTGTTGGGGACGCTGCATTCATGCCTGCAGGTATAGACAATCAGTTTGACGAGCCCTCATAGTAGACGAGATTGGCTTTCAGCGAAGGATTGGTAAGACTCCACCTCATTCGGAGTGCAGCCGAGTCTATGTCATTGTGTCAGAGTTTTGTTATAGACTTATGAGTAGGCCGGTACCTGTCCCATTTGATGTTAAATAATCTTAGAGGCTTTGTAGACAGAAGTTCAGTTTGTACAGTATGTCAGAGGCCTTGATGGCCCATATGTATTCATGTTTTAAGAACGATAGTTTATTGATATAGTGTTGTCCAGTTACGATTATACATTACGAGTGGTGGCCATGTTGGCCCATGACAATTACAAAAGGAATGAATGAGTTACAAAGTGGTTCGCTCGGTCCAGTGCGGCACCGAGTGCCTGGCATAAAGCAATAGTTTTGACCTAAATATGTCTGCAATAATTTATAGGTGTATATTTCTTGATGACAGTGCAACTACGAACGTCAAATATTTTTCGCAATTGAATAATGACAGTTGCAATTGCCCGTGTCTAGTACAAACTAAATTATTATTATTATTATTATTATTATTATTATTATTATTATTATTATTATTTTACTAACAAGAGCATTGCATTTAACCAAATTAATTGTTTCAATACGTATCTCATTTTGATGGAGAGTAGAAGCTATAGTCCAGAAGTAAACGAACAAATTCTCAAAGCTATCAGCGAACTGGTAATTCTAAAGTTGAAACTTACGGGGTGTAACATTCTTCCCCCTTTAGAAACATTCGTCCTCGAATGTTAACTCTTAGAGGTTTACAAAAATTTTACTAGGTCTCCTCTCCACATACATATCAACGATTTCACTGCCCTCGTTTTCTTCTACGACTGTTTCTCTGCTACATCATCAGCTTCTTGTTATTTTTTTACACAAATAATCTTGCTACGTCTTGCAGATTTCTCTTTTGCTTCTTTTTTCTACCCTCTTAGTTCAATTACTAAAGTAATTAAATATGAAGTCCAATACTGCAACTTAATTTTCTAATAGTTGACTAGCCGAATATAAGTATTAATTTTTGTGATAGAAGTTATCTTCATGTGGTCTTACTGAAATTATATTCTATTGATGTCTATTCAGAATTTTTGAATTACTATAAAAGTTGTCATCATTATATACTGGAAGCTGAAATTAGCAACTTGATGTTTTAAACATATATTTAGTACTTCTTGTATTTTTCAAAATGTGCACTTTACTTCTAACACTTGTGCACTCCCATTCTCGATTTTCACTTAAAGTCCCATGAGTTCTATCTCTCTTTGCACTTTGCGCTTTTTTTATACTGCTAAAGGCTTGGACTCCATGGCATAATGGAGGCACCAGAAAAAAAATGGAGTCACCACATGTCAAAATGCCTTATATTTAGATATATCGACGAACTAGGATCATCTTCAACTGGCCATCTTTTTGTATAGTCATTAAAATAACACCAGACTAAACAGTCAACCAAAGTTGAGCACACAAGAAAATTGTTTAGTTATTTCTAAATGAAATTAACGGGGAAACTACTATACTTAGGGCAACAACAACAAAAAAATATTTAACCAATAACACACATCATAACCAAAATATAAGCATGCAAGAAAATTCACAATATTTCTACTTGAGTATCTCGTATCTTCTTCACCTTTAACTTACTTACCTTGCATATTATCTTCTGTTTCTTTCATAACTTCCCTTCCATATAAGTGAAAATTATGCCTTAATGCTCTATTGTGATACCTGCACCTCTGGTGCATAAAAAAAGCTGGCGAAAGCTTCATACCAACTTCTTACGGCTCAGCTCTATGGCACGATCTGGAAATAAAAGAAGGGTAACATTTTCTAAATGCCCTATAGCATCTCAATTATAAATGTAGCGCGCAACACACCCATAAGTGAGACGCTACTAGGCACGGCTTTGTAGACTCCCTAGGACACGACCCGCTCTGATATCACTTTGTCACGTCCCGAACCTTGGGAGGCGTGGCTGGCACCCGGTGCCGCACTGGCCCGAGCGAACCACTTTGTAACTCATTCATTCCTTTTGTAACTGTCATGGGCCAACATGACCACCACTTGTAATGTATAATCGTAAGTGGACAACACTGTATCAATAAACTATCGTTCTTAAAACATGAATACATATGGGCCGTCAAGGCCTCTGACATATTGTACAAACTAAACTTCTGTCTACAAAGCCTCTAAGATTATTTAACATCAAATGGGACAGGGTACCGACCTACTCATAAGTCTGTAGCAAAACTCTGACACAATGACATAGACTCGGCTGCACTCCGAATGAGGTGGAGTCTTACCAATCCTTCGCTGAAAGCCAATCTCGTCTACTATGAGGGCTCGTCAAACTGATTGTCTATACCTGCAGGCATGAATGCAGCGTCCCCAGCAAAAGGACGTCAATACGAATAATGTACTGAGTATGTAAGGCGGAAAAATATAAATAAGAACAATAATGTAAAGAGAGATGTAGGAGATACAACATGTAGCATCTGAGTGCTTCTAAGAGACAGTAACATGAAATGCATGATACATATATATACATAATCTTTTTAAAAAAAACATCTATGTAAAAAGTACATATGTTTTCTCAACTCACAATTTTCCTAATCTAAAAAAAAGATGACAAATTTTCATACACTTAATTCTTAAAACGGTAAAAAGATAACCTTCTTCTCTTGTAAGAAGATAATTTCTATCTTTACAATAACGAAAATCTCAGAACTTTCCTATATTATGTGCATACCATATCCGAAAATAGTAATAATGGTAACTATCAAAAGTTATACTTCGTAAAACTTTTACTAAAAATACTCCACTTAAAAGAAAATACCACACTAACATAATATATAACGGTATTAGGCTTAGTTATGTATTGTTCTCTAAATTTGCATATATACTTTATTTACTACTTGATATTGTCTTAGCTTATCTTCTTATATATTACATATATGTAATATAAATCTTATTTGACAAATAAAGCAATAATTTTGACCTAAATATGTCTGCAATAATTTATAGGTGTATATTTCTTGATGACAGTGCAACTACGAACACAATATTAAAAGATGTCAAATATTTTTCGCAATTGAATAATGACAGTTGCAATTGCCCGTGTCTAGTACAAACTAACTTATTATTATTATTATTATTATTATTATTATTATTATTATTATTATTACTACTACTATTATTATTATTATTATTATTATTTTACTAACAAGAGCATTGCATTTAACCAAATTAATTGTATCAATACGTATGTCATTTTGATGGAGAGTAGAAGCTATAGTCCAGAAGTAAATGAACAAATTCTCAAAGCTATCAGCGAACTGGTAATTCCAAAGTTGAAACTTACGGGGTGTAACATTTAGGATCCGGAGTCTAATAAAAGAAATAACTCCAACGATCTAATAAAAGAAATAACTCCAACGATCACCCTAGGATCCGGAGTCACGTAGTCATGAGCTACTAACATCAATACAACTGAGAATAATAAAAACTGAAGTTTTAAGTTTCAAAGTTCCAATACAGAAAGGAGAATAGGGAAAAGAGGGACGGGACAGCGAACGCCAGCTGCTACCACGTCGGCTCTGGGAGAATAGCTGCTATCACCGCTCCGCGTCAAAACTCGGTGCACCTAGATCTGCACACACAGTGTGCAGGTAAGTAAAGAAGACAACCTACGGTCTGAGGAGGTAGTGACGAACTCAACCTCCGTAAGTCATAGTTCAAATAATGAATATTTCAGGAATAATCGAGTATATCAGTGACAATATCCGTAAATAACAATTAAATGCCATGTATGTATTATGCAACTCTNTCGTAACATGTACAACGTGGTGACTCAGTCACTAAGTACCGAAGGAGCAGGCCAATTCAGCCTTTCGGAGAAATCCATCTCCGGGATATCATGCTCATCCATAATCCGCACTAGGGAAATCCATCCATCTATGTCTCATGAACAATATCTGTGCCAGGGAAATCCATCCCTCAATATCTGTGCGCTCACTGGGGGTGTAAAGACTCCGGAGGGGCCGCCAAGGATATGGCCCAAGCGCTATATATATATCAATCCCACGAAGGGTGTATCATCTCAACCTTTGGATCTAGGCCCATACTCAGTCAGAATTACCAGTCTCCTCACAATACTCTCATTATGAAACAGCCCAAACAATGGCAATGCATGATAAATAAATGAATTTTGAGACTGAAATACAAATACGTGTATATTAACAGGACATAGTATGCACAAGTAAAGTTCACAATAGAAATAACAGTAACGGACCCTTTCCGTTCTCCACATATAGACCTGAAGTCTTATCATTTATACTTGTTATGTTACTTTTAGTTTCTACGCATTAATAGCGTTCACAGTACCGATATCATGATGGAATAACAGTTAAACAGTGCCTGGGGATAAGCCGAGCCACAACAGATCAACCAACACTCATATGCCCGTCACTTGGCGAGTGTATCGTAGTTACTAGCATCAATTAGCATGTACATTGGGGTTTTGAACCCCTCAGTTTCAAGGTTGAAGCCGTTACTTACCTCGAAACCGGCTCAACTCTACTCGGCCTGGCCCTTTCCTCGAGAATCGGCCTCCAAATGCTCCAAATCTATCAATAATCAATTACATGGCGTCACAATGTGCTAAGGAACAATCCCCAAATCAAAATTTAGCAAAAATACCAAAATCCCGAATTCGGTCAAAACCCGGCCCTCGGGCCCACGTCTCGAAAGTCAGAAATTTTCACAACACTAGGTCCCTTGTCCTTTCCCGAGTCTAACCATACCAAGAACACGAAAATCGGACCTCAAATGGTCCTCCAATTCCCCCATTCTTCCTCTCTTAAACCCAAGCCCTAACCACCATTTTTCTACTGTTTTTACCCATGATTTCAACCTAAAATCGTTCTTAATGCACAACATAACGAGTTTTGAGTCCAAGAAACTTACCTCCTTGAAGAAACAACGAAATCCCTCTTCAAATGCCTTCAAAACCTCCAACCCGTGTGTAAAAATGGTGAAAGAGAACAAATTTCGCGAAGGCTGCCTTTTTATAGTTCTGCCCAGGCATTTCCGCAACAGCGGTACATTTCTCGCACCTGCGACTCCGCAGGCGCGACATTTTAACCGCACATGCGGAAGTCACTTAAACGCCAAGGCTCCGCGCCTGCGATCGCTATACCGCAACGGCGGGCCCGCAGGGGCGACACATTGACCGCGCCTGCGATCCTCCACTCAACACTCAGAGTCCGCGCCTGCGAACCCATCCCCCGCACCTGCGACCTCGCAGGTGCGACCTTTCTTCCGCCCTTGCGATGAATTTCTGCCCCTGCGCCTTCACTCTCGCGCCTGCGATGTCCTTACCTGCGGCCCAAGCATCGCAGGTGCGATCACACCAGCAGTAGGAGCTTCAGCTGCATTTCAAGTCACAATTTCTTCGTTTAACGTCCGAAATCAAACTCGAGCCCCTTGGGACCCCAACCAAACTTACCAACATATCAAACATGGTTATTCAAACTTAGTCGAGCCATTAAAACACCAAAAACAACATCAAAACCATAAATTCTCATCCGATTCAAGCCTATGATTNAGAAACTCTCGGAATCCCACTCCGACCCTCGGATCAAAATCTCGCCTATCAACCGGAATTCGCCAAAATACTAACTTCGCCAATTCAAGCCTAATTCTACACCGGGCATCCTAAAAATATTCTGAACACACTCCTAAGTCCCAAATCACCTAACGAAGCTATCCGAACCATAAAATCCGCATTCCGAGGTCGTTTACCAATAAGTCAACTCCGGGTTGACTTTTCCAACTCTAAAGCTCTTGTTAGAGACTAAGTGTCTCAATCCACTCTATTTTCACTCCGAACCCGAACCAACCAACCCCAACACTTCATGAACAGTCTAACCGAGCTACTACAAGACAGAAATAAAGGAATAGATGCGTATACTACGTAACGAGGGACCGGGTCGTTACATTCTCCCCCTCTTAAATAACCGTTCGTCCTCGGACGGGTCTAGAAATATACCTGGAGTCTCAAACAAGTGAGGATATCTGCTCCGCATCTCCCGCTCGGTCTCCCAGGTGGCCTCCTCCACTGGCTGACCTCTCCACTGAACCTTCACTGATGCTATCTCCTTTGATCTCAACTTTCTGACCTCGCGAGCCAAAATATCCACTGGCTCCACCTCATAAGACATATCCCCCTCAAGCTGAACTGTGCTATAGTCTATCATATGAGACGGATCACCAACATACTTCCGGAGCATCGATACATGGAACACCGGATGAACACTCGATAACCTGGGTGGTAAGGCAAGTCTATAGGCTACTACCCCACCTTCTTAAGCTCCTCAAACGGGCCGATATACCGAGGACTAAGCTTTCCCCTCTTCCCGAACCTCATAACACCCTTCATGGGCGATATCTTCAGCAGAACCTTATCACCCTCCATGAAAGACAAGTCTCAAACTCTCCGATCTGCATAGCT
>ML294627.1:874-21953 GCA_005239495.1 Nicotiana undulata
TAGTGAGTATCGAGTCGACCTCTCGTCACTACTTCTTCGAGTTTAGGCGGGATACTCACTGGGTACATATTTATTTAATATGTACTCATGCTGCACTTTCTTTTCTTTTCTGTACTTGACTGTACAGGTCTGGAGGCTGGTACGTCTGATCCTCAGACCAGTGCTAGATATTGATAGCGTGGTCATACTTCACGGTGAGCTGCTTTCCCGGCGACTTCCTAGCAGCACCCTGGAGTTCTTTTGTTATATTCTCTGTCTATTTCATTCAGACTGAGACTCTATATATATTGTAGTCATTGTATATTCAGTAGTTGCCCGTGACACTAGTTCCTGGCACACACGTAGTGAATATTTTGGGTTGTTGGCTGTACATATGTTAAGCGACGTGCCTATCGGCTGATTTTCCGTACTTGTAGTTTTATTTCACATCACCCGTCATTATTATGTTTATATCCGTTTAAAAATTTGGTTAAAAGACGAAATTTGCGTAACTGGGAATGGTAACACTTAGTGTAATTTGTGTTGCCTTGCCTAACCCCGTTGTTGGGCGCCATCACGACCTGGATTGGGATTCTGGGTCGTGACAATAACCTCTCATCAAGCAATGCCTCTCTCTAACACGTTCATATACTGCCGATGATGAAAGAAACACGTAGAACTAGCAACCATTTGTCCGATCAGCCAGTCACGGACCTCCCCCTTTCTCCGACAGAAATTATAGTAGACTTTAAAGAAAACTTCCAATACCATCCTTCTAACCATGCAGTAGTCAACTCTGGTAATATTCAGTCTAGGCCCAATGACCTCTTCTCATCCAACACGACCACTCTGATGACATGACGCATCAATACAATCCAAAGCCATAACCTGTGCAACTCGTGCACTCAATAGCAACATCCCACGAACTTAAATCATAGAAAAGATTCACACGAGAGGACTATCCTGCCATAAACAATTACTATCACCACACAACGCTAAGAGCCTGGCACATATCATAAAATCAAAACACACGAACCTGACACCAAGGATCATATCTTCACATAACTCTTCTATGATGCGGTATCCGATCCAAATGTTGGCCCACATGAAACACTTCAAGCCGCCTTGCCCAAAATCCATAACCATGCGCAATTCGACATCAAGCACTCCAAGTGCATTTCCATAACCACGGGGAAATCGGGCGATACCATGCCACTCGAATCAGAAGAACATAACCAATGCGTCTCAATCCCGCAATACCCAATTACTTACCATACTCAAATCCCGCTATAAAGCCCAAATAAATATGCACCATATGTGCATATAACCAACAATTACCACTCCTCGCAACACTGAAGGGTAACTCATAGATCGCTCCAGAATATGAATAAACTCAATGACAATTGAATGGTGCATCCCTCAACAATAGCAAATTCGGAGTCAACAATTTCGATCCGGTGCAAAACACGCACCCATATTGGGCCTACCAATAACCCTAAATAAACTCTGGTCACTCACAACAGATAGATAACTCTCTGAAGGTTCACAATGACTGAATCATGGCATTTACTAAAATCTAACTAGCTTTGCTCGCATCCTCACAGTCCACAACCACACAATAATCTGTTTATAAGAACTCTCAGTCTCAAGTCCATGAAGCGCACAAATTACCATACCTGATCCGAACTCCACCGCTCGAATATATAACACATCCCTGATACTCAATCATTCCGTGAGGGATACCCCTATAGTTCTCCCGTTGCACCAAGCAACCTTGAATATCAACAGTCGATCCAACAAGAGAGCGTTGCAATACCAATGAAGCACCCTTAACTCCATACATTGCCCTTTCTGAGTGCATACCCTCATCAAGCCACCCAATAGTGGTATCATCTACCTAGTCATCTGAAACTGCCAGCGCTGACCTCCCTTCCATAACTGAACCAGGACCCCACATATACAAATCTCCATTATACACAAAATATAGCATACGCCATGCTATCCTATGATAAATATGAGAACCTCATGCTCCCTTCCGAACCACAAATAACTACGCACCCAACTAGCCAGGAACCTTACATTTGGTCCCACCTAGAAAAAAAATCACTTTACATCACATGCTCCTCATTCCTGTAGAAAATACACATTCCTGGCCGTAGTAGAAACCATCCAAAACTATCTGAATTCCATTATACAACACCAACCATCAGGGCTGAGTCCTTCTAAACCAACCAAGCTACACAGGTCACCAAAACCCAAGAACATTGCCAAGAAACTCCTGTAAAAACTCATCACCTCATACTTAAGGAACTAATAATATCCCTTATCATGCTGATCTGACCTACTACCAAGTTATCCTATTTATCCAAGTTCCTTCTGACTGGCCTTCGAATTGATACTGCTTCTTGCCTTAATACCGCAAATCTTACCCCAGGCTCACCACACAAGACCCAAGCATAAAACCATATTGTCGAAGGCTCATAAGCTGTATAGTCCCACAGATATCCCCAAAAGCACCATATGCAAAATACTTACCCTGAAGAGACTTCCTACAAATCTAAGCCATTACCCTCACCCTCCTGATACTGATATGAATAATCCATGATAATGTTTTACACCCTCCAGCGTAAATCTCAGTTTCTAGCCATTAACACATCTCGAAGATTTCCAATTGTTACATATAACCTTGAACCATCAGAACCATTCTCGAGAGTCACCCACTCTACGCAATTCTCAATTAAGTTGATCAAACAGACCGAACGACCTGACCCCGTTTTTGCTAACCACATACTAGGAAAGTAATCCACACACTTGAAGCAACAACAATTTCATACACTGCACACACTACACCTTTTACGATTACAACTAATCATTCAATAAAATCCATTTACCCATAGAGTAAATTTCAACCTGTATCCAGGGGTTTCCATTACTAGAGTCATCTCTACTCCACCTCTGCAGGTCATAACTGACTCACCAGTATACCTCTATCTGAAAACAATGCATCGCGTAATCGTACAACCACTTATCACTAGCAGACTCCCCCACTTGGCTCAAGGCCAAAGATCAAGACAAACAATAACTCACAATGCCCATGCGCTATCACTGCCACAATACCACAGTGAGATTAAACTAAATCCTTCACAAGCTCATAATAACACAACTCGTCTAACAGCTCAAGTCATCTGCAGATCTCACATTCATCATTGTAATAGTCATGCCAACTTCCACAAACGATCTAAACTCCAATTACAACATATATCATATACTGGTGGAAGAGAACTTACTACAGAACAACATAGGGATCACACACCTCAGGACAACCCGCAAGAGATACTCCTGCCTGCCTAGACTCAAATCGATATCCCTCTATACACTTCCGAAGATCATAGCTATTACGCAATCGCTTTACCCCCCTACATTAGAAAAAACAAATGCCTACCCTCAAGACATCACAATAAGTGGTATAAGAACCTGAAGCTGATGGCAGAATTAATCACTGGATCCGTGGTCAATAAAATCTTGAACTTCTGGAAGCTCTACCCACACTCGCCTGACCACATGGGTTCCTTCACTAGACACCACGTGTCCCAAGAATGCTACTGAACGAAGCCAAAATTTACACTTGGAGAATTTTTCTTAGAGCTTCTCCTCCTGGATCCTTATAATACCATCCTCAAATGCTGAGTATGCTACCCCTGGCTACGAGAGTACGCCAGGATGCCATCAGTAAATACAATAACAAAGGAGTGCTAATACGGCTGGAATACATGAGCGTTCCTGGGCATTGGTCGGCCCAAAAGACATAATTCATAACACAATAGGAAAATGCACTTCACCCCACAACTAAACTACACCAGAGGTCCTTCAATACATTCACAACTCGAGGTCATATTCAACCCAAGACGGAAGTCAAATACTCCTATCACGACCCAGAATCCTAATCAAGGTCGTGATGGCGCCCAACGACGGGGTTAGGCAAGCCAACGTAAATTTCACTAAGTGCTTCTCTTTACTTGATTCAATTATTCACCCATTTACCGATTTTAACAAGTTAAGTCATGATATCAAAAAGTAATAACTCGGCGGTAGATACAATAGCTATGAACAAGCGGGAGCTAAACATACAAGCACATGTATGTACAAACCCAAAATCCCAAAACCACCACTACGTGTGTGCCAGGAACTAGTGTCACGAGTGTCATGGGCATACTAACGGAATATACAAAGGATAATAATATATACAATCCCCCTATCTGCATGAATAGATGGGAAACAAAAGTAAAGGAAACTCCATGGTGCTGCTGGGGATCGCCAGAGGAAGCAGCTCACCGTGAAGTCAAATCCTCTACGGTCACTATCTTGATCCGGTTTGATAACCAGGTGCACCAGCCTCAGAGCCTGTACAGTTAAGTACAGAAGTGCAACATGAGTACATATTAAATAAATATGTACCCAGTGAGTATCCCGTCTAATCTCGAAGAAGTAGTAACAAAGGTCGACTTGACACTCACTAAGGTCCAACAGTATGATATAACAATGATAAAATAAAAGCAGTAGGCATGTAAGACAGTGAGTAGCAACTATGTACAAAACACAGAAATCCAAGAAAATGTTGGAACAGTAACAATGGCCACTTTCTTTCCCCCAAAATATCTCACACAAGTCAACATCCATGAAACGATGCCAAATAATAATGCGCACACAGGAATAAGACAATCGGCCGGAGTCATAAGGAAAAATAGCTATGCACTGCCGGGGATCGACCGACCCGTCCCAAAAGTGCATGCTTACCATAATCAGGTCTACGCACTGTCGAGGATCGATCGACCCGTCCCAAAATTGCGTCTTTCAATGTAACCATATCATAACATAGTACAACTTTGTCCATGCACTGCCGAGGATCGAACGGCCCGTACCAAAAGTGCATTTTTAATTATATCATCTTTGTGCACTTGCCAGGGATCGACCGGTCCATCCCAAAAGTGCACCTTTCAATCCGCCGTGGCATACGGCCCGCTCTCATGATAGGGGGGAAATCACACATTGCTCGCGGAATGTAAATTGCGAAGAGGTCACATGCACATACAATAACTAATAAAACTTACTTTCCATAACAAATTCCTTTGAATTCAACAATTTCCATAAAGCCTCAGAGGAACAATACTATACATAACATGATCTCATAGTACATATAGCGTTACAAGGAATTATATAAGGCATTACAAGGAAGCATATAAGGCATTATGTGGGCCTAACTACCCGTACATAGCAATGATAGCCGCTACGTACAGACTCTCGTCACTTGGTGTGTACGTAGCCCCCAAACTATTTACACATAGCATATACATCACCTATGGGGGCAATTCCCTCTTACAAGGTTAGAAAGGAGACTCACCTCGTGCAGAATCTACCCCTCGGACCATAATTGCGCCCGAACTCCGAACCCTACACCGGAGGACTCGCAACTAGACAAAAGGTGTATAATTAAATCAATGCATGCACAGTGTGGAAAATTATCTTAGTTATTCAATAAAATCGCTCTTCTTGAAAAATTCTCAAATTCCAACCCCGGTTCCGCATGTTCAAATTCCAAAAGTTCACGAAGGGATCACTCACCCATAGCCTAAGGATCATTAATGTGTGATTTCTACTTGAATTCATGGGCTAAATCGGAAAATCACAAAATCCTCAAGAGCCCTAAAAGTACTACCTAATTCCCTAATTTTTGATAATTTAGTAGGGAATTTAACTAGGAATTGATGTTTGAAACTAGTGTTAGATAGGGAATTTACTTACCTCAAGTACTAGGTTGAAGGCCCTCTTGGAATCTCTCAAATAACACAAGGAAGAAGATGGAAATGGAAGAAATGACTTAAATCCCGTGTTTAAATGAAATTTCACTACCTGGCCTAAAAGAGTTCCGCACCTACGGCTCGAGGACCGCACCTGCGGTCTCGCACCTGCGAGCTGGGGCTCGCACCTGCGGAGCCGGAGACCGCACCTGCGGTTTCGCTCCTGCGGAAAAGGAACCACACCTGCGGAACCTTCGCACCTGCGAGGCTAGGACCGCAGGAGCGGTCCCGCACCTGCGGCTGGGCAACCGCACTTGCGGTCAAACCAGATCAGGTGCACCAGCTGCATCTTCAACTGGTTTTTGGCCTCGTGTGGTGTCCAGGAGGAACCTGGGCCCACCTGAGCCCCCGCCCAAATATACCAACAAGTCCTAACTCATAATACAGACTCGCTCGAGCCTTCGGAACACCCAAAACAACGCTAAATCTAAAAATCATCCCTCAAAACCCCTAGGATCAAACTTAAGGATTTCTAAGTACTAGATTTCTATAACAACGCGCCGGACCGACCTATACTACTCGGAATGACCCCAAATTTTGCAGACAAGTCATGAATGACATAACAAAACTATTCCTGGTCTCGGAATTTCATTTAGACCTCGGTAACATAAAATCACGTTCCAACCCAAATTTTAAATTCTATGAAAATCCTCAAAACTTCATTAACTCTCAATTTCCCATTTTTTATCCGAAACTCGTCAAATCAAGTCCGTTACTTACCAAATTTTACAGATAAATTAAATAACATATATTGAACCTGTTCCGGGCTCCGGAACCATAATACGGGACCGGCAACATATGTTTCACATCGAGGTTCATTTTCATAAGCCTTTATTATTTTCAGAAAACAATTTTCTTTAAAAATTCATTTCCCGAACTTGGGTCCTCGGAATTCGATTCCGGGAATACGCCCAAGTCCCATATTTTCCTAGGGACCTTTCGGGATCGCCAGATCACGAGTCCGGGTCCGTTTACTAAACATGTTGACCAAAGTCAACTTTATTCAATTAATTATCATAAATTCAACTCTTTATCAAGTTTCCACATAAAGGCTTCCCGGCTATGCGCCCGGGCTGTGCACGCACATCGGGGTGAGATTAACGGAGGCTTTTGGGGCCTCGGAATAGAGTCATAATTGAATTTACATAGATGACCCTTTTTGGTCATCACAATCTCCCCCTCTAAAACAAACGTTCGTCCTCGAACGGACATAGAATCGTACCTGAAGTGCTGAATAGCTTCGGGTACCTGCTCCGCATGTCCTCCTCGGACTCCCAAGTCGCCTCATCGACTGGTTGGCCCCTCCACTGGACGTTCACGGCAGAAACTCTCTTAGACCTCAACTGGCGCTCTTGCCTATCAATAATATCAACTGGCTCCTCCTCGAAGCCCAACTTCTCATTTAACTGAATAGTGCTGAAATCAACCACGTGAGAGAAATCAGCATGATATCTCCGGAGCATGGATACATGAAATACCAGATGAACTCCTGATAAGGCGGGAGGTAAAGCAAGCTCATAAGCAACCTCCCCGACTCGCCTCAACACCTCTAAAGGTCCTATAAACCTGGGGCTCAGCTTGCCCTTCTTCCCGAATCTCATAACGCCCTTCATCGGCGAAACCTTCAGCAGAACTTTATCTCCCTCCATAAATGCTACATCACGCGCCCTCTGATCCGCGTAACTCTTCTGTCTGGACTGAGCCATGCGGAGCCTTTCCTGAATTATCTTCACCCTCTCCAAGGTATCTCTCACCAGATCCGTGCCATATAACTTAGCCTCGCCAGGCTCAAACCACCCGATAGGAGAACGACATCGCCGACCATACAAAGCTTCAAATGGAGACATCTAGATGCTGGACTGATAACTATTATTGTACGCAAACTCCGCCAAAGGCAAGAACTGGTCCCACTGACCCCCAAAATCAAGCACACATGCCCTGAGCATATCCTCCAATGTCTGAACCGTACGCTCTGACTGGCCATCAGTCTGGGGTGAAATTCTGAGCTGAGATCTATCTGAGTGCCCATCTCACTGTGCAATGCTCTCCAGAAGTGCAAGGTGAACTGAGGACCTCGATCTAATATAATGGACAACGGCACACCGTGCAACCGGACTATCTCCCGAATATAAATCTGGGCCAGCCTCTCTGAAGTGTAAGTAGTGGCCACCGGAATAAAATTCGCCAATTTGGTCAATCTATCCACAATGGCCCAAACCGTGTCCACCTTCCGCAAAGTCCGAGGCAACCCAACCACGAAGTCCATAGTGATGCGCTCCTATTTCCACTCAAGAATGGGCATCTGCTGAAGTAGACCTCCCGGCCTCTGATGCTCGTATTTAACCTGCTGGCAATTGAGGCACCTAGCCACATATTGTACAATGTCTTTCTTCATCCGCCTCCACCAGTAGTGCTGCTTCAAATCACGGTACATCTTCGTCGACCATGATGAACAGAATACCGAGAACTGTGGGCCTCTTCTAGAATTCTCTTCCTCAGGCCGTCAATACTAGGAACACATAAACGGCCCTGGAGCCTCAAAACACCATCTCTCACATAGGCCAAATAAGCATCACACCCCTTTGAAACCATCCGCTAAGCCTTAAGAAAAGAAATCACTCGACGAGGAGTATACTCTAGTGAACCCCTCCACTCTAACCTTGGTAATCCTGGCATAGCCAGCGTCACGGTTTTGGCGTGACAATCAAGAATAGCATAGTGCGGAGATAACCAATCCATACCTAGAATAACGTCGAAATCTACCATGCTAAGTAATAATAAATCAGCCTTGGTCTCAAAACCACTAATAGAAATCAAACACGACCGATATATGCAGTCCACAACAAGAGAATCTCCCACAGGAGTAGAAACATATATGGGGGAACTCAAAGAATCATGAGATATCCCCAAATGAGAGGCGAAATAAGATGATACATATGAATATGTGGAACCTAGATAAAATAATACCGATGTATCCCTATGACAAACGGGGACAATACATGTGATGACTGAATCTGAAGCAATGGTCTCAGATCGAGCTGGAAGGGCATAGTATCTGGCCTGACCTCCCCCTCTAGGACGACCTCGTCCTCCCCGACCTCCACCTCGAGCTGCCGGAGATGGTGGGGTAGTAGCTGGGGCTAGAAGTATGGCTGGGGGACCTGGTGGCAGACGTGGAACCTGATAAGTCTCTGGTGGTGCACCTCCTAACTGTAGGGCAATCCTTGATCATATGACGAGGGTCACCACATCCAAAACAACCCCTCTGAGGGCGTGGTTGTTGTTGCTGACTCTGAACTGGCCCACTGGACTGGCCGGTGATAGCACCTCGTGCAGGAGGCGCCTGAGATGCTGGTGGTGCATAATAAGGCTCCCGAGGTCTAGGAGGTACTGAATACTACTGGCTGCTGGAAGAGCTGAATGTACCGGGCGACTCACAAAACCCCTACCAAAGCGTGTTGCTGGTGCACGAGCTCCTGAGAAATGACCCGTCTCTCGAGACCTTTTGGCCTCTCTCTCCTCTCTATCCCGGGTCAACATACTCTCAATCCTCCTAGAAATGCTCATGGCCTGCTGGAAAGTGATATCAGTATCCAACTCCCTGGCCATACTAGTACGATTGCTAGGATGGAGTCCCTCAATAAAACGGAGAACCCTCTCTCTGACCGTAGATCCCAAAGCTGATGCATGTCGTGCAAAGTCACTGAACCGGACTGCATACTCTAACACGGTCATAGTACCTTAGCGTAGCTGCTCAAACTCCGCACGCCAAGCATCCCTGAAACTCTGAGGGACAAACTCCCGCAAGAACATATCAGAAAACGGAGCCCAAGTAAGTGAGGCTGCCTCGTCCGGACTACTAAGCTCAAATGCACGCCACCACTGATAGGCTTCTCCTCTTAGCTGAAAAGTAGTGAAAGAGGCCCCACTCGTCTCCACAATACCCATGGTATGAAGGATGAGATGACACTCCTCAAGAAAACCCAGAGCATCATCTGAAGCTAAACCGCTGAACTCAGGTGGGTGGTACTTCTTGTACCTCTCAAGACGGAGCTGCTCAGACTCCGATGCAGCTGCCCTGGCCTCAAGCTGAATGGAGCTGCTGGAGGCATAGGAATATACTTTGGGACATGTCCCATGTGAACCCTCTGCTCAGGAGTACGGGCTGCGGGAGTCTGTGCCCCTCCCCCGGCCTGGGATGAAGCTGGGGCTATCGGAAGTAACCCCGCCTGAGACAGAGTACTGAAGGCACTCAAGATCTGAGCTAAGGTCTCCTGGAGGGCTGGAGTAATAGCAGGAACTACCGGTGCCCCTCCATCTGTAGCTGCTGGGGGATCCTCCGCCACTGCTCTAGCCGATGCCCGGGCTGCACCGCGTGCTCGTCCCCTGCCCTGACCCCTGCCTATGGTGGCTCTGGTTGAGGGCTCGGGTGCTTGATCATTGGTACGTCCGGTGCGAGTGCGAACCATCTGTAAGCAAGAATAGACTAGAGTTTAAGAATTTTGGTAGTAGTAATCAGCACGAGAAGGGATTCCAAGAAGTATGATCTTTCTTAACAGTTACATAGCCTCTCGAACATAAGTACGGACATCTCCGCACCTATCCGTGAGACTCTAATAAAACGGCTTGTGATGTTGTGACTCCTATGAACCTAGACGCTCTGATACCAACTTGTCACGGCCCAATTCTCCCCCCGACTGGGTCTCGTGAAGGCACCTAGTCTAGACGACTAGGTAAGCCTATTCCTTACGCAAAATTAAGATAAAACAGGTAGAATAGCAGTAAGTGATATATATCATAATAAAGTCGATGCTGCTCGGCATTTACAGTTTACTTTACCCAGAACCCGAAATATCACAATACATCACAAGCTGACTCTACGGCTCAATATGTACATCTGGAAAAGAAAGACCGTATAGTTTCATCTACGAGTTCTACTACATCAAGATAAGAAGGGGACTCGGAGATCTGCGGACGTTGCAGATTATACCTCGAGTCTCCTGATACTGCTGCTGCTGCTAGCTGAGATACCGCGTACTAGGACCTGGATCTGCACATGGGGGAAAACATGCGCAGAAGGCGTGAGTACTCCGCATTCGGTACTCAGTAAGTGCCAAGCCTAACCCCAGTCAAGTAGTGACGAGGTCAGGTAGAGGCCCTACTGAGATTTGCAAAATGACCGATATAGTAAGCAAGTAAATAAAACAGGTGATAATCAACAAAATGATGAGTAAAGACTAGCAAGGACAGTATAACTGAATGCTCATATCAACGCAGTATATATAAAGCTTTGTAAGAAAGTAAAGGTGCAATGCAATGCAATATGAGGGAAAGGCTTAGGTCTCCGCCCGCAATCCCTCTGTATGCAATTCAGAATGAGGAAAAGGCTCAGGTCTCTGCCCGCAATCCCTATGTATGCAATACAGAATGAGGGAAAGGCTCAGGTCTATGCCCGCAATTCCTGTATGCAATGCAGTATGAGTGAAAGGCTCAGGTCTATGCCCGTAATCCCTGTATGCAATGCAGTATGAGGGAAAGGCTCAGGTCTATACCCGCCATCCCTGTATGTATATATATATATACGCAATATAAGGAAAATCTCAAAATAGCGTAGTTTTAGGGTTTTAGGAAAAAGAACCAGTTGGAATCTCGGAGAAAAATCCTTAAATAAATTTCAAATAATAGTAACGACTGGAAAATCAGTTAGAAATCAATTTACCAGGATAAACTCTTAAGTTATTATGTAGTTCAAACCGATAACGGTAATAATAGAGTTGGAAATGAGGTATTGTGTAGAAAGAAGTATGGAATTTCAATGAAAATATCCCGTGCACGCGCTCATCACCTCACGTACACAGGGTTTTATAGCAAAACCAGTTAAAAATGCCTAAGGGAGATTCCCCAACACAGAGTTAGGCAAGCCACTTATCTCAACTGTGCAAATCAACCGCTAATCACTCTCTTGCCACGAGTATCCAACTCTGGGTGGCCAAAATCTATTCAATTTGATGGTATAATCTAAATATAAATTCAAAAAATCAAAGTAACTAATAAATTCGGAGCTAATGCGCAAGTTTAGAAAATCGACCAAAATGCCCCTCAGGCCCACGTCTCGGAATCGGGTAAAATTTATATTTTCTGAACCCTTATTCACTCACGAGTCTAAGCATATGAAAATCTCTCAAATCGGAGGTCAAATACTCAATCAAAACCCCAAAATTTGGTCTAGGAAGTTTCTTCCAATTTTCCCTAATTTCAACTCAAAATATCGAATTTAAGGGTGGAATTTACGATTAGGAACATAAAAATTAACCTATGGTGTTTAGAAGTCACTTACCTTGAACACCCAGGTGACAAGTCCCTCAAATATCGCCTCTCCCGAGCTCCCACAACTCAAAATGGTGAAATAACATAACCCTCGGATTTTTGGAATATGAACAGGGATTTCCGCACTTGCGGTCCCTTTCACCGCACCTGCGGAAAAGGCATCGCAGGTGCGGAATCTTATTAAATCTACTGGGGTCGCACCTGCGGGCACTGGTCAAACACCCCCACCATCGCACCTGCGACCACTCCATCGCACCTGCATGATCGCACCTGTGGGAAAACCTTCGCAGGTGCGAAAACACCAGAAGGAGCCTGGTTCAGCAATTTGCCAAGTTTCAAATTCTTTCGTTAAGCATCCGAAATAACCCCGAGGCCCTCGGGACCTCGACCAACCACCAACTGATCCCAATACTCTATCCAAACTTGATCGAGACTCAAAAACACATCCCATAACATCAAAATACTCAAATATGCATAGATTCAAGCCTAAGGAATTAGGAATTTCTAAGAATTCACATTCGACGCCGAACCACGTCAAAACCTGTCCGAATGACCTCAAATTTTGCACACAGGTCATAAATGACATTCCGGACCTGCTGTCTCTTTCGGAATTCCGTTCCGAGTCCGATATCAAAATCCCACCTATCGGCCGAAATCGCCAAAATTCTAACTTTCGCCAATTCAAGCCTAAATCTACATTCGACCTCGAAAACACAATCCGAACACGTTCCCAATCCCGAAATCACCCAACGGAGCTAACGGAGTCAACAAATTCCCATTCTAGATCTGTCTTCACATAGCTCCCGCTACGGTCCAATTTCTAAGGTTAAAGCTCACCTTAAAGGACTATATGTCCAAAAACATTCCAATTTTTATCACTCAACGCTACGACCCATTCCATTAACCTAATAAGACATGTGAGGAATAGTTATCAGGGAATCGGGGCGCTAACTCCCAAAATGACCGGCCAGGTCGTTACACTTAGAACAGTGCAACTTGAACAATTTCCTGTAGTAATTGGCACGCCTAGGCAAGCCTTAGGTGCTAAATCTGTAAAAAAAAATTGAAAGTATATTCCTTTATACATGTTGCTTGACTATTAACAAGTTAAAATCAGTAAGTAAGAAACTGATAAAATTCCTTCTTTGAATTCAGTAGTAAAACTGCCTCACTATTGCATTCTTGCCTAGATGCCATGCCTTAGGATTCTGAAGTTAACAAGGCCTTTACCTGTGTTTGAGTCGTGCTAATTATGTGCATAATCTGTGGAGGAATACTTGGGCCTCGTATCTACTCTTATTTGTTTTCCCCCTATCTGCATTCCTAATTGTCGTTGTTTGTCGCTTAGAATCTTGTCCTTTAAACCTAGGGGGTCAGCCCAGTACTTCCTTTTAGGATAGTAGTCCTAGCCTCCTCCGGGACTGATAGGATGGGACGGGTAATAGCACGCAATAGAGCTTGTGACCAAACACGCGCTTTAATCACCTTTACGGGCAGGAAAGGGTAGAATATGGATATGATGACCGATGCGCTAATACCAGGTGTAGCCCCTCTTTGAGGAGTGTCTATCGGGTATTGCATTGATGTGATCCATATTAGGTTAAACCTAGGATATCCCTCCTTTTAATGTTATATTAGTTCTTTCTTTTCCAAAATTCAATAACTTGAACACTTGTTTGAAATCCCCTCTTACTTTAGCCCATTTACCTGTTATTTGTTAATTGTACGAATTCACGAAAAAAATTTGGCCGGGAACCACATTTGTGGATCTTGAGGAGTGCCTAATACCTTCTCCTCGGGATAATTTCAAGCCCTTACCCGATCTCTGGTGATGCAAACTAGTTTCATGAGTTAATTACTCTAGGTGCCCTAACGCACCTTAAAATTAGTTAGGTGGCGACTCTTCTCTTTTAATAACCCTCTTCCTTTAAAAGAGTTTTCAGAATGTCATAAACCCGATCTTCCGCGAGGAAAAAAAGGGGCGCAACATTAGGTACTCTTCGAGGTCCACAACTGTGGATCCCGGCCAAACTATATACTATGTGGATTATGTAATTAGACTAGGTGATCAAATGAATAAAAGGAAATTAGAAGTTGAAAAGTCTTATTAAAACATATGATAATCGGTACAAATCTTAGTATGACTACAAAGATACAACTACATTGGTCTATATTAAACGACTAAGTGTGTATATCAAGTATGTAAAGGAAATGGCAGGGGGGGGGGGGTCCTAAGTTTTTTTAGCCTAAAGGATAACCTTGTGCAACATAAATAATACTTCGCAACTATCTATAAGTAGGAGTTGCTCATATTATTCAGCGGGCACAAAGTATCATCTCCTGCTACCTGATTACTATGTTGAAGTTGTTTACCTAAAAGCGTTCTAATTCAATTCTAGGTCATACCCTATGCGTGCACTACCTGTCCCATACCTATGGTCCAGGAGGCTTTGGACCTCTATTTGGGTGGTTCTAGACTTTACTTAGGATTCTCAAATAAAAAACTAGGCGACACTCAAAATAGGTAGGATTGCACATAATAACAATGAAAGGCTTAAGTTAGCCTCCACACATAAGCGCAAAAGCACGCGATCAGTCACAGATTTTTTAGATTAGGCAGTATATGGTGTCATTCGTTAGCTCCTATAGGCAGAATTTCTATGTGATTTTGATTAATATTATCCTTCATTATTACAACGTATAGGTAGGTTAATACATCGCAAGTCCTATAGGCATGATTTATAATTGTTTACGCGATGAAGCAATGAAGCTATACGAGTGACCAGATTACTAATGTTGATTTTATAAGTGTGCACCTTAGGGAGACGTTAATGTCCTATAGGCATGTTATCTAGATTAGTAAGGCATGTTATCTAACAATCGCACAGTAATAGCACAAGTTGAGCAAATGATCAATGATATTTGAATCCTATAGGCATGCTATCTAATAGCTTATAGAAACAAAGCATGTGAACAAGGGAAATACTTATATTTTTAGACATGTTTCTGATGTTAGCATGTAAAGCATTTAGTTCCCTATAGGCATGATTTCTATCATCGTATAGAAAATAGAGCGTGTCAAACAAACTAACACGTAAAGCAATTAAACCTTATAGGCATATTTTCTACTCATTCATGTGAGGATTAAAGTACCCTATCCTCCTTTTTGCTAATTTCCCCATCATTTGTTATTACAAATTATTACAGACCAAACTAATGAATACAAGTGAAAATATTACATAGTGAAAGACTACATGCCTAACAAACAAAGACGGCCCAAAAGAGAAATAACCTAGTATTGCCTGGGCCTTCAACAAGCTTACTTTTCACACGAATAGTAGACCAGATCATAACACACCTCAAACAGGAGAGAGTATCAATTACACAACTCAGGGCCACAAATGAGCTCATACCAGGCTTGGATGGAGGAACCATACATGACAACCAATTGACAACTCTGAAGTGTATAATAACTCATAAGGACACAATTACATAAACATATAGGCACTTGTTTTTTAGAAACTAAGGGAACAATATTGATTTAACAAGAGGGCTTGAACATGCCAACTAAGTGGACCAACGAGAACCAATTTTGACATAGCAAGTTGACATAGAATAATAATACCATATTGAGCAATCATTCAACAAAGGAAATGGTATAGCATGCTGGACACAGTCAAACATTATGAGGACTTAGGAAGTAGGTCTATTGGGTTAACAGGGTAAACACACACACACACATGCTAAGATTCCAGAAATCAAGTTTAGCAAAAGGTATTAGCCAGAGTTAGTCCAAAAGACTTTAGACATGTGAGCCTTAATCATAGTAGTTATAGTTAGAGGGATAGAAATTTCATGAAGATTTCTAACATGGGAGCTTAACATTATCACAAATAGTACAGAAACAACCTAGTAACATGGTCTACAACAGACCACAACAGTGCCAAATCTAGGGAACTCATGAAAATATATCAATTTAAGAGGAATAGGACAGGCAAGCATAATAACTCATACCAGTTACCTAAACATAAGAGAAGAAGCTAACAAAGAAATTTTCCCTAAAAGCAACGCTAAAACATAAGATTAAGAATTCAAACATACATTAGAACTTAAATTACACGAAAACATGAGCCTCAGAAATTTAGCTGGTTGGGCAAGAATAGCTAAACAAGGTCTGAAACACATGCATTGATTTATCCAGAGATACATGACGAGGTAGGGAACACACATTAGTTTATAAGTAGCACTTAAGAAGACCAGATTCGTTCACATAATGAGAGCATATTACATATATTGAAGCCTACCGAGTTCAACTACTAGAGAACAAGGAAATGCAGAGCATTGTTAAGATAATAGAATTGCAGTAAAGCATACACCAACACAGTACCAGCAATTCATAAATAGCATGGAAAACTGAATCATGCTTACTAACAAAAAGTTCAAAAAATATTGCCACACAGAACACACATATCATAGACAAATAGAATGAGAGATAGTTAAAATTGCAAGAGTCAAGGACACTAACCAGTAGCAAAGTTAAATGAGCAAAAGAGTGAGGAACTTAGAATATCAGTAGTGATTCAATAGCAACAATTGAAAGAAAACAATGGAACCCCAAATCCCTGATGCTTCAGAGTTCGCAAGAGCCTCGAGAAGGGCTCATAGCAGTGCTTGCACCGGAGGAGGTCGTTTAACAGTATTATGGCCTTGGCTTTCAACCGGCCGAGAATTCAACAATTTCAGAAAATATTCGAGTGTAGCAGAGTAAGGAACGAGTGAAGGAAGATAATAGTAAGAGTAATAGCAGTAATGAGGTCCGTTGAAGGGGATTATGGGAGGGGTTTATATAGTAGTAGAAATTGAACAAACAAACAAGGAAATATAATCATTCAAACACAAAATAAGGATGGAAGAGCATTCAGAATCATTTAAGAACCAAATTAGGAAAAAATCAGGCAAACCCTAGTTTGGCCGGAATCAAATATTGGTTGAAGATCTTGGTAAATCGGACCCATGTGGCCTTGCCATGATGCATATAGAGGACATATTGTCCAAATCTCGAAGGGTGAAGTCGATTTTCCTTGATTCGGAAATTGGTATTTTTCAAAGCGAGGCAAATTCTAAGTAACACCATAATCTTGTAAGTAGCAATGAGGTAACACGTAAAAGATAAGAGAATCACAGAAAGAATCCATGATTTGATCGGATTCGGAAAAGATTTAGGGAGGGGCTAGGGTTTGTGAAGTGGGGGGAGGGTTTGAGAGCGTATAGAGGCGTCTGATCGGGTAAAATGAGGCTAGGGTTTGGGGTGAGGTTAATTAGAAGAGGGAGATGTCATATGGGTTGTTGATCTCCCAAGATCATCAACCAAGAATTAATGAGAGACAGATGGGGTTAGTGGACGGGTATGTGGTAGTGGGTCGCTGGTATTGGGCTAGGGGCTATTGGGCTGAACTTTAGGGTGTGGGCTGGTGAATTGGGTCCGAAATTTGGCATGTTTTGAGCCAAATTTTAAATATAAGAAATTAAAGAAAAAATAATTTAATAAAATAGCTAAATAAATATAAAAATACTATTTATGCAAATTAATATTTTAAACTAATATCTAAAGATTATAAAAAATTATTTTGACCCTAAATAAAATGATAAATGCAATTAATTGTAAAGTATGGGCTATTATTGCAAAAAATGCATAAATAGTTCGAAAATGCAAATATAATTATATAAGACAAAGTAAAATATTATGAAGCATATATATAGATAAAAATAATAAATTTGGATGATTAAGTTATCACAAAATAATTTCAATATGTAATTAATAAATATTCAAATAATTTTAATGCAAGAAAGTTGATTTTAAAGTTCTAAAAATTATAAAAAATTATAAAAAATACTTGTATAAATCTTGTAAATTAAATAATGATGCAAAATGATATTTTGAAGGTATATATGCTATTTGAAAAAATACGAGGACAAAATTGAGTATCATGAGTATCAAAATTCAAAAAAAAAAAAAAAAAGGAAAAGAAGGAAAATACAGCTGTTTTCGTACTAGAGATGCCCAACAACTCCACCTTCATGTTATTTCCACTAATTAGATAATGAATTTGGTATTAACGTTATATGAAGTGATAGTTTTATCTCAAACATATTGGTAGTCTATGTCTTTGTTAATATAGCAGCACTCTTTGGCGAAACTACCTTTATGAATTATATCTCATGAAGGACAAACAATAGTACAAGAAAAGTAGAACTCTAAGCTAGCGTTTGGATATAGATTTGATTGAAGTTCGAAAAAAGAATTTTTGAAGTTGTGTTATAAATTGTTTGAGTATAAACTTGATTGAAACTTGAAATTATTTTTTTGAAGTTGTGTAAAAGTTGTGTTTGAACATTTAATTTATTGGAAGAAAAGTTGAAATTTCATGACTAGAACAAAAAATTTCATTTAATCTTCTTTATTGGGGAAAAAGGGAGGCGCCAGGCCAATCGCAGACACACTACTCCTGTGCCTAATGCCTATACACTTTAACACCGTACATCAATAAAGCGAAGTAGTACCAGCTCTCCATTTTCCAATTCAACCAGATCATGCTTTCGCACCAATCTTACTAATTCTTGAAAAAGCTTTTATACATTTGTTAATCTTCAATGGCTGAGTCTAATTCTGAAAATTACCCTTCACTCCCCTCCAATTACGTCTCCATAGCCCAACTCCAAGAACGATGGCTCAAGGAGAAACAGAGAAAACAACATGAAAAAGAAAAAGAAGAAAAGAAAAACCCACTAAACCCAGTTCCTCAAAATCACAATAAACATAAAAATCAGCAAAATCGTGAAAATCACAGTGGAAAAGGTTGGCGTGAGGTAGGTTTGATTGCTAAAGAACCTAAGTCAAAGGAGGTCAAAATCACTGCTCCTGTGGTTGAACAAAGTGTTTATGGAGGATCAACGGAAAAATTAAAGAAGAAAAAGGGCTATTTTAGAAATGGCAAACCTAGGGTTGAAAGAGATGAAAAAAATTATATGGCTAAAGTTTCGACCTTTGATGTGGCCAAGGAAGAAATCATGATAGTGGAGAGTGTGGAAAATGGTGGAAAAGAATTATCCAAGGGTAAATTTCAGAAAATTGAAAAATATAAGGAGGTCAAAGAAGTGACTGCTGTTTGTATGGTGGATGAGGTAGGAGAAAACAATGTAGATAAGGAACATGCGAAGAAAAAGGGCTATTTTAGCAAATGGAAACCTAGGATAGATAGAGGTGTAACAGGAAATGTGGCTAAAGATTCAACTATTAATGTGGCCAAGGAAGCAATAATGATGGTGGATCGTGTGGAAAATGGTGAAAGAGAATTATCTACGGGTAAATATCACTATAATGGAATAGATAAGGAGATCAAAGAAGATGCTACTATTTGCATGGTGGTGGAGGTAGGAGAAAACAAGGTAGATAAGGCACATGAGAAGAAAAAGGGCTATTTTAGAAAATGGGAACCTAGGGTTGAAAGAGATGGAAAAGGAGATATGGCTAAAGTTTCAAGAATTAATGTGGCCAAGGAAGAAATCATGACAGTGGATAGTGTGAAAAATGGCGGAAGAGAATTATCTAAGGGTAAATATAAGTGGAATGGTGAGTATAAGGAATTGAAAGAAGTGGCTACTGTTTGTATGGTGGAGGTGGTAGGTGATAACAAGGTATATAAGGAACATGAGAAGGATGAGGAAGAAGTTTTAGTTGATGCGAAAGAAAGAAGAAACGAGAAGGTGAGAGTGAGAGGTGGTGCATTTCATGGATATGGTGATGAGAGGAGAGATGTACCCTTGATAGATAAGATTGAGAAAGATGTCGGGAATTTGTCGTTGAGTGAAAGGAGGAGGTATGGTGGTCACAGGAGGCCGAGTGTCGGGGTGTATCGTGGTGACAAGTGGAGATATGGGATTACTTCCAGAAGGTATGAACAACAAAAAATGTTGAAAAATGTGTGGGTTAAAAAGGGGGAGTCTTCGAATGGTAGTGTTGCTGAAACTGAAACTCAGGTAGCTAATTATGCTGGCTTTCCTCGGTTAAGTTCATACTGCATGATGTGCGTTTTTTTTTTTGTGATAAGTCGTCACTTGAATGTGTTTATGTTCTTTTTGTTATTAGTGAATGTGTTTCTAGTGATCCTATGTTAAGCTATGAGAATGAATGCCAAGAACAAAATAGAAAGAGAAGTAGGAAGTAGGAAGCTAGAAATAAAATTTATTGTTGTTTCCTTCCGCTTATAAGGAGCTTTGCACTAATACTTATTAAGAATATGGAAGAGGAGGACTACTGCATTCTGCTCTTTCAAAATATCATCAGACTGCATAATATGACATGTAAAATCGTGTTTAGTTTTCGTCATAGGATTTTTTCCAGGATATGTTAGTTGATAGAAAGGCTTATATTAAGACCCATAATGTAGCATGATTTAAGTTTAGATTAAAGTATATTGTCTCCGCCTGATAATGAAGCACTACGGTTGAAGAATCTGTTCGTGTTGTTTGGCCTACTCCAAAATTGTGTTAGGAATAATCAAATTGGGTGAGTGTTTGAAGAGGTATGTTCTATTTTTGCAAGATTACTGGAGTGTTAAATTGGCAATTGATTTAGTAGTAGGAACATATGTGGCACATACTAAATGGTGGACACAAGATTCACATCTAAGGCAAAAATAAACATGCTATATCGATATTAGAATCTGAAGCCTGATTGCTTGTTGGTAGATCACAATTTGAAGTTGAACTTACATTACTTGTTGTCCTACTCAACAACCAGCTTTCTTGATCTTTTTGATTGCTACATTCTTTTCTTTATAAGTGTGATACTTTTGGTTATTGTTCCTTACTGCTAAGGGGTGCTACAGGATTTTCTTTGGGGCTTTTTTTTTTTTTTT
>ML294627.1:22165-50737 GCA_005239495.1 Nicotiana undulata
GGGGGGGGTTGAGGAGTCTTGGGACAAGCATTCTATCTCCTAATAAAAGGCTGCTTAAGTTTTTTACTAACCTAGCTTAATAAAGCTAGTTAGTCGTTTCAGAACAAAAAAACCTACCTTAAGCAGGCCGAATGAGTAATGGTGCATGAGTACAAGCAGGTCAAATATTTACCGAGGTTTCATTCTGTTATCCCTCCTCTGCTTTGAAGTGTTGTCGTGTTGGCTAAAACATCGAGGGAAACAGTAAATTATTCGAGTTGGTCTAATTTATAAAAGACTATAATTTGACGTTAGCAATTCGGAGATTTACTGAAGTCAATTTCCTTTGAACAGAACCGCAGGAACTATTCTTTCTAACTGCCCCTTCTCTCCCTCGGCTTTGCCCTTGGGTTTGTCAGCCAGTTTGGCATGTTTAGATAATCCTAGAAAACATGAAACATTTGCTATATTAACAATAATAAAAAAACGCCTTTTAGAAACCCAAGTTTCTTCTATTGATATGAAGGTCAACCATGTGGCAATGCTGATTGCGCTGCCATTTGGTGGAACAACACCATTTTTGTCACAGACGAGTGATTTATCCACATAGTAAAACCGTTTCAAAACAATTATCCGCGTAGAGATGGGATAAGCCTTATCTATCAATTAATTCTAAGCCTCAAGCTTTGGTAGTGGCCCCCAAACTTCACCAACCCTGATTACTAGATGTATACGTCGGGTGAAGGAACATTTTCAAATTTTTTGTGATGTCAATGAGGCAGAGCTCCTTTAGTTCTCAAATACCGATTCATTTGTAGCTCCGCAGTGTACCTTAGCAACTGCTTGTCTGGTCCTGCTTAATTCCACATGCAGCACATAGCACCTCTCTGTTTAAAGTGGCCTGTCATTGCTGTCAAGATTGATGGTCATACGATTTCTGTAGCACTGACAGTTTTAATTACTGAGTTCATAGCTTTTTAGCTCCTTATGTCAATGTACCTCATAAAGAGGTCGCAATAGAAAATGGGCTCCCTGGTCCTTAAGAGAGAGATGAAATACACTTTAGGATTTGATGTTGGTACTGGCACAATCTTTATCTTTGGACAGCAATGTACTCAGCTTCTTGGCCCTTCTGGGGTTCCTTTTGATGGCCCTTACCTTTTTTTTTCTTTTCATATGAATGGACGTGAAGAAAAACCAAAAAGACTAATGGCCCGTTTGGCCATAAAAGAATTTCACTTTTTTTTTTCAAAATCTTAACTTTTTCAGAATCAGTTTTTGGCGATTAAACTTTCCAATTTCACTTAAAGTTGAATTTTGGAATTTTTTGAAAATTTGAAAAACTCTGAAAAAGTTGTTTTTCAAAATTCACTTCAAATCACTCACAAATATTCAAAAACAGCTTAAATTGTATTCATGTCCAAACACAACTCCAAATTTCAAATAACATTTTCACTTGAAAAAAAAAAATTCTTTTTTTCCGGAATTTCACAAACCATATTTTCAGAGTCTAAGGAGTTCAAAGGTTCCATTTTATGCTTTAATAAAAGAAGTCTTCATATGCATATGGAGATGCTTAATTGTATGAGTAATTGTGTTTAATCAGCTGAACAGTATGATCCAAAACTTCTAGTGACTGAGTGCAAAATGGCATTCAGTAACATTGAGTAACAACACTTGGGAGTCCGAGAATCGGGGGCCAACTTATGTAGGGAAGGGGGTAATGTGGAAGTTTAGCGGAAAAATGAAAGGCAACTACTAGATTTTCTTCAGGGGTATCTCTTTGACTTGTAACATTTTGAAGTGTAAACATTTAATTTTGAAATTAGGGGCTTGTATCCCCATCTCGGGCCTTCCTAATTTGCCAGTGTTTGGGGCTCTTTGACAGATTATTCTTCCTATTGTTCTTTTTCTGATTATAGAGATAGGTCGTGTTTTGTTGATATCTGCTTGTTATTGGTTATGTTTGACCCTCATTACAGAGTCAATACCAAGTGGCTTCTTTTTGTTCAAATTAATGATTGGTCCTGGAGAATCATACATGATACAGAATTTGTAGTATTCTCCTTTTGTCCAAATAAAGTATATATATTTTTGATAACCGTGGTGTCTGAGCGAGCTTGCTCGCACCTCGATTCATTCCTCGGAATAATGGCCACCTCCCACCAGCAATAGGTACGAGGTAACTCTGTCCACCACCAAATGAAGTATAGTTATGATAAAGATAAGAAAAAGTACTGATGTGTAATATTATGACCTCTATCTGTATTATTTTCTTCATCCCTTAAATGTTATATGTTATATCTTATATTCTTGGTCAGGATTAGCATGTCCTGTGGAAAGAAAGGATGCAGCAAGTTTATCCTCTGATTTAAGGCCTATACATTGATACTTGTTCCTTATAATTTTCTATAAAACACAGATGACGCTAATCATGATTAAGAATAGACTCTGAAATGTGAGTGTTGTTCTTCATATGCTTATTCTTAGTCGTCAAAAATCCTCTGATGTTATTGAGATGGTCAGGAAAGTTACATCTCATCTCAAGTCAATAGTATATGTAATTGGTACGTCGTACGTTTTCTCGAGTTTTGACTTAACAAAATATATGATGTACCAATTACATTTAGTTTACTCTTTTCTTTCCTACCCTTGCATTTTGGTGGCATATTTTTGAATATTTCCCTTCTGCTATACTGAAACTGTTGCTTTCATATGTTAAGGTTGATTTTTCAAGCCAAAGCACAAGTCAGAGTCAGCTGTGCTCTCAGTGAATCAAGTCAAGTTTCTTTCACCAAATCAACTTCATTCTTACTGGGAATTCAAACAACTTTACATGTAAATTTGCCAGCAGTTGTTTCTCCTAGTCCTCTTTCTTGTATGTAAGATTTAGTAGGCGTTTCGACATTAGAATTGTAAAATTTCTTTAAAATGGTGAATTTTTTTTCAAGTAAATAGGGTATTTGAAATTTAGAGTTGTGTTTAGACATAAATTTCAGTTTGGGTTGTTTTTGAATATTTGTGAGTGATTTGAGTGAAAATTTTGGAAAACATCTTTTTGGAGTTTTTCAAATTTTCGAAAATTTCCAAAATGCATCTTCAAGTGAAAATTGAAAAATTTATGAACAAACGCTGATTTCGAAAAAAAATGAAGTGTTTTTGGAAAAAAGGAAAAAATATTTTATGTCCAAACGGGCTTAGTGGGTGTTTGGACATAAGAATTGTAAAATTCCAAAAAGATGTGAAAATGATATTTGAAAATTGGAGTTGTGTTTGGACATAATATTATTTTGGGTTGTTTTTTAAGTTTTGTGAGTGAATTCTAAAAAATAATTTTTTGGAGTTTTTCTAATTTTTGAAAAAATTTCAAAATTCATTTTCAAGTGAAAATTAGAAATTTTATGGCAAAATTGATTTCGGAAAAAAGTGATTTATTTTTTTTGATGTACAAACGGGCTCTTAGTATTTCATTTCCCCTCCCCTTCCTCTTGCGGCTTCATATTAAACTGTAAATGAGAATGATGTCAAATCTGGAATCATGGACTATGCATTTTATGTAAAGTTAGTACTCTTGCCAATGTTGTCGGCGTATTAGTTGCAACCTCTTTTGTACATTTTTTGTGGGCTACTAGCATGTTTGGGGGAGAAATAAGCTTATTTTGAGAAGTACTTTTAAGTTTGTATTTGGCTAATCTTTCTGAAAAGTATTTTCGAGCAATTATTTAACGATCAAACTTTTCAGAAAGTGCTTTTAAGTATCAAATTACGAATAAGGACATGAATAAATTTACTTAATAGTTACTATTACAAGTAAATAAATAATTTCAAAAATTTATTATTACATGCAATAATTAAATCTTTTCATTTTGTTTAAGTAAACTATGAAAATAAAATTTAAAAGTACTTAATTCTTTTAATATAAATTAAATATATTGAAAATCATTCAACAAAATTTAAAAATATTCACTCCTAAAGTCACTATATATTAGAAAGCTATCCTAAAAATAATAAGAAATATTTATACATTAATATCCTAAGTACTAGGTTTAACGGTTATTTTGGTATATACTATATTTTGTTAAGGGTATTCTTGGTAAGAAGAAATGTCGAAACTGCTTCTGCTTCTATTTTTGGGAAGAAGCTACTTTTTTCTGCTTCTCAGAAACTGCTTCTGCTTCTTCCCAAAAGCACTTTTTTTACCAAAAAAAACTTGGCCAAACACCTCAAGTTAGAAAAAAAAAAGTGCTTTCGAAAAGAAAAAAAGCACTTTTGGCCTCTTGAGAAGCTTGGCCAAACAGGCTATACTTCTTGTTGCGACTTTATTCATTATTTTGTGGCAACTAATGTCACATTGAAAACTAACTTTTTGTGGCGACTTTTCGAGTTCATATAAGTTTTAGAGAACTTTTCACTATTTGTGACTGATTTTAGCTGCCAAAAAAAGTTCATTTGTGACACCCAAGGCAAATTCCACATCAATAAAACACGAGAGAAATGTTGGGTACATAAGTAAACAAGTCTTAGACCCTAATAATACGTTTTAAAGTCGTGCGAACCTAGGCATAAGGCATACAATATCATTAGTGGGCTATGGTTTTAAATGGAAGTTTATTTATGTTGCCCTTCAATATTTTCCCTAAGGTTCAATATGTGACAAGTTTACATAAACTGAAGAGAAAATTGAAAGTGACAGATGCAACGGATCTTAGTGGGCATCAATTAGTTTGGAATTGATGTCTAGTTGATTAATAGTCCGAAACTGTGTTACGATTAGTCAGTTTGTTTACTTCACAAAATTTATATGCTCTTTCAGTCATGTCCAAATCTAACTTTAACTCTTCTCTTGTTTTCTACTTCTATTTCATACTATCCAAACGTTGCACCCATCATTTTGTGATGGAGCCTCAAATATCTTTGTCAAAAATGATTAGTGTATCATTGAAAAAAACCAAATCTGTAGGTATGATCAATCAATATGAATATTTTCCATGTATCAGTTAACTTTAATAATTTAGGGAATAACCAATTGATGTGATGTATGTTTATATCTGAAGAAACTAAAACAGTTGTAGAATTTAGAAAAAGGAAAAAAGAGTTACGTCGAGAAAATTTCGGAAGAATATGTTGGAAACTGTTCATGACTAAAGAGGCACTCAAGGATTACATCACACTCCTTGCCGTTTTCTCGATAAATTTTCTCGATGTTTAACCACGCTCTTCAAAAAATACTTTAAACTATTCGCTAAGAGTTAAGTTACTTGTTTTTCTTTCTTTTATAGAGTTCTCACCCGGTGTACAATACTCGTATTGGGACCAGTGGGCAGAGTCACCTTTAACCAAGGGGTCTCAATTGACATTCCTTTGCCAGAAGTCTACTGAACCTCTCCAGTCTACGCTGTTCATCCTCAGGCATAACAGGGACCACATAATCCTGAACCGGAGCAACCGGCTGAGCTGGGGCTGCTCTCGGTGCCTGAATACCCCGTACAACCTGCTCAAGTGTCCGGGCAGCTGGAGTCTGATTGCCTCCCCCGGCCTGAGCTGCAGTGGCAATAGTAGATATAGCGACTGCCTGAGCTAAACTGGTACACCGTCAATATCTGAGCAAGAGTCTCCTGAAGACCCGGAATAATAATAGGCATTGTCGGTGCCTGAGCCTGTCCCGGTAGAGCACCATCGGCGGGAACCTGGTCCTGAATGATAGGGGGATCCTATGGTACTGTCCCGGCTGCTGCGCGCGCTGGTCCCCTACCTTTACCACGACCTCGACCCCTTATGGGTCTGGCTGGTGTCTGGTCACCCTGATCGGTATTGCGTGTCCTCACCATCTGTGAGAGAATGAAACAACAATGAATTAGTTTTCAAGGATCAATAGAATGGCACGAAAGACTTCAAGAAATTGAGATTTTTCCTAAGAGTTCTGCAGCCTCTCGAAGATAAGTACAGACGTCTCCGTACCGATCCGCAAGACTCTACTGAACCTGCTCATGACCGTTGAGTCCTATGCAACCTAGAAGCTCTGATACCAACTTGTCACGACCCCAAATCCTAACAGGTCGTGATGGCGCCTATCGTGGAACTAGACTAGCCAACCATCACATCACTACCCATTCGTTATATTATAATATTTCACAAATCAATAATAAACAACAAACAGAGTAAAATAAATTTCATTAAGTCTTTACGCGCCAACAATAATCTAACAGTCTAATCAAAACCTCCCAAGACTGGAGTCAACATGGTCACGAGCATCTACGAAATAAAACTAACTCTACTAATGTCTTAAATAAAGTCTAGAAATGAAATGCTAAACTAAATAAGGAAGGGAAATGGAGAAGCTGTGGACGTTGGACAGCTACCTCGAAATCCCGTAAAGCTGCTGCTAACGAACAAAGACAGCTACTGATCCGAACTGGTACCTGGATCTGTTCACAGAGGCACTCAGTAGGTACATGCGCTCACTGGGGGTGTGTACAGACTCCGGAGGGGCTCCTACAGCCCAAGCGCTATAACAAGCCACATCATGGCATAAATTACTCACAATATTAGCCCTCGGCCTCTCTCATATCATAAGATCCTCACAATATTGGCCCGCAACCTCACTCAGTCAGACACTCTCAACATGCCCCTCAGGCCATAAATATACCGGGTTCTCGACCCAAAAACAGTGTTTCATTTTCAAGAAATAATATCAAAATACTCTCAGTATCAAAACAATTATCAATAAAAGACTGAGTGAAAATCATAACATATCAAGTGAGGAAAATAGTAAAAACAGCCCCCAAGGGGTAAATAGATCGGCACTAGGCCCCAAACATGGCTTACAGCCCAAATCATATCAATATATATCAATACTATTAAGCATAGGCTTAAAAATCGGCTTCGCAAGTCAGCAGTTGCCTAAATAGGGAATATATTTCCAAAGTTCCAATCTTTTCATTCCAAAATTCGTGAATGGATGCAAGGTCCGGGGTTTCATACCCTCAGGACAGGATTTAAAGAAATTACTTACCTCAAACTAGCCCGAAAAGATACTCCGCAATGCGCTTGCCTCTCGAATCAACTTTTGATCGCGCCAAATCTATAAAGATCAGACCTTTATCATCAAATTATGCTTAAGGAATGAATTCCAATTGAAAAATACCAGTTTTAGCTCAAAACCCGAAATTAGCCAAAACCTGACCCCCGGGCCCGCATCTCAGAACTCGACAAATTTTATACCAAAATGTTCTTCATCATCTCACGAGTCCGTAGATATAAAGAACGCTAAAATTGGAGTTCGTTTAACCCCTAAAATCATCTCCTAATGGTCTTATGTTCTCAAGCCCTAACCCCCTCTTTTTCTACTGATTTTCATGAATTAAACACTGAGATTATGTTCCTTAATCACCTATAATCGAGTTTTAGGGTCCAAAATACTTGCCTCTATGAAGAACACTGATTTCCTTTCTTCAAAATCGCCTCAAAAGCTTTTTCCCGTTCAAAAATGGTGTTAAAATAGGTTATGGTCGCGGAGGGTTTAATTTAATACTGCCCAGGTAAATACCCTTCGCGAACGCACAAGCTCCACCGCGTTCGCACAGAACAAATTCCCACAGCCCACATTTTTCTCTCCGCGATCGCGATCACCTGCCTGTGATCGCATTTCCCAGCACTCTTATACCTTCGCGATCGCACCCCAGGCCCGCGAATGCATAGAACAAATAGCCTAGGGTCCCTCAGACGCAAACACCCTACGCGAACGCACCTCCTTACACGCGTTTGCAGAAACCTGACCACCTCACTCTCCGCGTTCGCACCTCACCATTCGCGAACGCACAGAACAAAAATTCCCAGCTCCCCCAATTCCCTATGCGAATGCAGGCTCCTCTCCGCGAACGCATTGGGTAAAAATGTTCTGCAGAAAAACCAGAAAACAGCATAAGTCTCAACCACGAATTGGTCCGTTAACCACCCAGAATCAATCCCGAGCCCCTCGAGACCCCAACCAAACATACTAGAATGTCACATATGATCATTCAAACTTAGTTTCATTCTCGGAACATCAAAACTAACATCAAAACACCAAAATCACATCGGATTCAAGCCTAAGAACTTTCAAATTTCTAAAATCCACCAACGATGCCGAAACTATCCAAAATAACTCCGATTGAGCTGAAATTTTGCAGACATATCCAAAATGCCACTAAGAACCTGTTCCAACTGTCAAAATTCCATTCCGAACCCGATAGCCTATTTTCCACTGCCGACCAGAAATCGCCGAAAACTAACTTTCGCCAATTCAAGCCTAATTCTACACCGGACATCACAAAATATTCTGAACACACTCCTAAGTCCCAAATCACCTAACGAAGCTATCCGAGCCATAAAATCCATATTCCGAGGTCGTTTACCAATAAATCAACTCTCAGTTGACTTTTTCAACTTTAAAGCTATCTTCAAAGACTAAGTGGCTAAATTCTCATTACCTCCATTTCGATTTCAAGCCTACCAACTCTAACACGTCAATAGCAGTATAACCAACCTATAACAAGTTAATAATAGTAATTATAATGCAGGTTCTACGTAACGACAAACTGGGTCGTTACATTCTCCCCCTCTTAAACAAACGTTCGTACTCGAACGGGTCTAGAAACATACCTGGAGTTTCAAACAAGTGGGGATATTTGCTCTACATCTCCCGCTCGGTCTCCCAAGTAGACTCCTCCACTGGATGACCTCTCCACTGTATTTTCACTGAAACTATATCCTTGGACCTCAACTTTCTAACCTCGCGAGCCAAAATTGCTACAGGCTCGACCTCATATGACATATCATCCTCGAGTTGAACTGTACTGAAGTCTAACACATGAGACAGGTCACCAACATATTTCCTGAGCATCGACACATGAAATACCGGATGAACACTCGATAGGCTAGGTGGCAAGGCAAGCCTATAAGTGAGCACCTCAACTTTCCTCTCTTTCCGAACCTCATAACACCCTTCATGGGTGATACCTTCAACAGTACCTTATCACATTCCATAAACGACACATCCCGGACCTTTCGGTCCGCATAACTCTTCTGGCTCGACTGCACCGTGCGAAGTCGCTCCTGAATAAACGTCACCTTCTCCAACGCATCCTGAATCAAATATGTGCCCAATAACGTAGCCTCACCAGGCTCGAACCAACCAACCGGGGATCTACACCTCCTACCATATAAAGCCTCATACGGGGCCATCTGAATACTGGACTAGTAGTTGTTATTATATGCAAACTCCGCCAGTGGCAGAAACTGATCCCATGAACCACAAAAATCAATCATACAAGCCCGTAACATATCCTCCAAAATCTGAATAGTCCGTTCTGACTGCCCGTCGGTCTGAGGATGAAATGCAGTGCTCAACTCTACATCAGTACCCATACCTTTCTGTACGACCCTCCAAAACTGAGATGTGAACTAAGTACCTATGTCAGAAATAATAGAAACTGGAACTCCATGCAAGCAGACAATTTCCTTAATGTAGATACCAGCTAATCGCTCTGAAGTATAAGAAGTACTGACAGGAATAAAGTGCGCGGACTTGGTCAATCTATCCACAATGACCCAAATAGCATCAAAACCCTTCGAAGTCCG
Source organism: Nicotiana undulata (assembly GCA_005239495.1). Classification (NCBI taxonomy): domain Eukaryota; kingdom Viridiplantae; phylum Streptophyta; class Magnoliopsida; order Solanales; family Solanaceae; genus Nicotiana; species Nicotiana undulata. The sequence continues at coordinate 31,763 of ML294627.1, forward strand.
TGGAAGCCCAACTATAAAGTCCATAGTGATACGCTACCACTTCCACTTCGGAATATCTAACCTCTGAAGTAATCCTCCCGGTATCTAGTGCTCATACTTGACCTGCTGGTAGTTGAGACATCATGCTACATACTCAACAATATCTCTCTTCATCCGCCTCCACCAATACTGCTGTCTCAAATCCTGATACATCTTCACGGCACTCGGATGGATGGAATATCGCGAGATGTGGGCCTCTACTAATATCAACTCTCGAATTCCTTCCATATTGGGCAGCCAAATACGGCCCTTCATCCTCATAACACCGTCATTACTGATAGTCACATCCCTGGCATCACCTCAACGGACCCTATCCTGAAGAACTAACAAGTGTCGGTCATCATATTGCCGAGCTCTAATCTGATCATAGAGAGAAGACCGGGAAGCCATGCTAGCTAATACCCGCGGAGGGTCTGACAAATCCAATCTCACCAACTGACCCGCTAAAGCTTGAACATCAAGTGCTAAAGGTCACTCTGCTGCTGAAAGGTAAGCTAGACTCCCCAAACTCTCGGCTCTACGACTCAAGGCATCGGCCATTACATTGGCCTTTCCCGGGTGATACAAAATAGTAAGATCATAATCCTTGAGAAGATCCAACCATATCCTTTGCCGCAAATTCAAATCCTTCTACCTCAGCAGATACTACAAGCTACGATGATCAGTGAAAATCTCACACTGTACCCCATACAAGTAATGGCGCCAAATCTTTAAGGCATGAACAATGGAAGTTAACTCAAGATCGTGCACTGGGTAATTCTTCTCGTGCACCTTCAACTGTCTAGACGCGTAGGCAATGACCCTACCGTCCTGCATCAATACCGCTCCCAAGCCAACTCTAGAAGCATCACAATAGACTGTGTAAGCACCCGAACCAATAGGCAAAACCAAAACCGGAGCTGTGGTCAATGCTGACTTGAGCTTTTGAAAGCTCTCCTCACACTCATCGGACCATCTGAATGGAGCACCCTTCTGGGTCAATATGGTCAATGGTGAAGTAATAGATGAGAACCCTTCTACAAAGCGACAGTAATATCCCGCCAAACCAAGGAAACTCCTAATCTCCGTAGCCGAGGATAGTCTGGGCCAACTCTACACCGCCTCAATCTTCTTCGGATCAACCTGAATACCCTCATTGGACACCACGTGCCCCCAAGAAAGCCACTAAACCAAGACAAAACTCACACTTGGAGAATTTTGCATAAAGTTTCTCCTCCCTCAATCTCTTGTCACGACCCTAAATCCTAACAGATCGTGATGGCGCCTATCATGGAACTAGACTATCCAACCATCACATCACTAGCCATTCATATATTATAATATTTCACAAATCAATAATAAACAGTAAACAGAGTAAAATAAATTTCATTAAGTCTTTACGCCCCAACAATAATCTAACAGTCTAATCAAAACCTCCCAAGACTGGAGTCAACATGGTCACGAGCATCTACGAAATAAAACTAACTCTACTATTGTCTTAAATAAAGTCTAGGAATGAAATTCTAAACTAAATAAGGAAGGGAAATGGAGAAGCTGTGGACGCTCGACAACTACCTCGAAATCCCGTAAAGTTGCTGCTAACGAACAAAGACAGCTACTGATCCGAACCGGTACCTGGATCTGTTCACAAAGGCACAGGGAGTAATGGGTAGTATGCCAACTCAGTAGTAATGAAAATAAATCACAGTCTGAGAAATACGAAACACACAGCACAGATACATCAATTCACAAAAACAGTAAAACACCAAGTCACCATAAACTATTCATCAAATACGTAAGTTCGAAAACTAATTTCCAGAAATCCCTTGAAACAAGTATAATTTCAATATATCTCAGTAAAACTCTCAGTAAAAATCAATTTGAAAAATGAAGTGAATCATAATAAAAAACTTAGTAAAATCATCATAAAACTGCCCCTCGGGCCATAATATTCTTTCATAACATTTCCATCAGCACCTCACCATCACTCAGTATCAGCCCATCATGCAACCTCACAATAACTCAGTATCAGCTCAGCAAGCAACCTCACAATCATTCAGTATCAGCCCCGCGAGCAACATCACTCAGTAGGTACATGAACTCACTGGGGGTGTGTACAGACTCCGGAGGGGCTCCTACAGCCCAAGCGCTATAACAAGCCACATCATGGCATAAATCACTCACAATATTGGCCCTCGACCTTTCTCATATCATAAGATCCTCACAATATTGGCCCGCAACCTCACTCAGTCAGACACTCTCGGCATGTCCTTCAGGCCATAAGTATACCGGGTTCTCGACCCAAAAACAGTGTTTCATTTTCAAGAAATAATATCAAAATACTCTAAGTGTCAAAACAATTATCAAGAAAAGACTGAGTGAAAATCATAACATATCAAGTGAGGAAAATAGTAAAAACATCCCCCAAGGGGTAAACCGATCGGCACCAGGCCCCAAACATCGCTTACAACCCAAATCATATCAATATATATATCAATACTATTAAGTATAGGATTAAAAATCGGTTTTGCAACTCAATAGTTGCCTAAATAGGGAATATATTTCCAAAGTTCCAATCTTTTCATTCCAAAATTCGTAAATGGATGCAAGGTCCGGGATTTCATACCCTCAGGACAGGATTTAAAGACATTACTTACCTCAAACTAGCCCAAAAGATACTCCGCAATGCGCTTGCCTCTCGAATCAACTTTTGATCGCTCCAAATCTATAAAGATCATACCTTTATCATCAAATTATGCTTAAGGAATGAATTCCAATTGAAAAATACCAATTTTAGCTCAAAACCCGAAATTAGCCAAAATCCGACCACCGGGCCCGCATCTCGGAACACAACAAATTTTATACCAAAATGTTCTTCATCATCTCACGAGTCCGTACATAAAAAGAACGCTAAAATTGGAGTTCGTTTGACCCCTCAAATCATCTCCTAAAGGTCTCATATTCTCAATCCCTAACCCCCTCTTTTTCTACTGATTTTCATGAATTAAACACTGAGATTATGTTCCTTAATCACTTATAATTGAGTTTTAGGGTCCAAAATACTTACCTCTACGAAGAACACTGATTTCCTCTCTTCAAAATAGCTTCAAAAGCTTCTTCCCATTCAAAAATGGTGTTAAAATAGGTTGTGGTCGCAGAGGGTTTAATTTAATATTGCCCAGGTAAATACCCTTCGCGAACGCACAAGCTCCACCGCGTTCGCACAGAACAAATTCCCACAGCCCACTTTTTCCTCTCCACGATCGCGATCACCTGCCCGCGATCGCATTTCCCAACACCCCTATACCTTCGCGATCGCACCCCAGGCCCGCGATCGCATGAACAAATGGCTTGGGGGTCCCTCAGACGCAAATACCCTACGCGAACGCACCTCCTTACCCGCGTTCGCAGAAGCCTGACCACCTCACTCTCCGCGTTCGCACCTCACCATTTGCGAACGCACAGAACAAAAATTCCCAGCTCCCCAAAGACCTTATGCTAACGCAGGCTCCTCTCCGCGAATGCATAGGGTAAAAATGTTCTGCAGAAACACCAGAAAACAATATAAGTCTCAACCACGAATTGGTCCGTTAACCACCCGAAATCAATCCTGAGCCCCTCAGGACCCCAACCAAACACACTAGCACGTCACATATGATCATTCAAACTTAATTTCACCCTCGGAACACCAAAACTAACATCAAAACACCAAAATCACATCGGATTCAAGCCTAAGAACTTTTAAATTTCTAAAATCCACCAACGATGCCGAAACTATCCAAAACAACTCTGATTGACCTGAAATTTTGTAGACATATCCAAAATGACATTATGAACATGTTCCAACTGTCGGAATTCCATTCTGACCCCGATAGCCTATTTTCCACTATCGACCGGAAATAGCCAAAAACTAACTTTCGCCAATTCAAGCCTAATTCTACATCGGACATCACAAAAATATTCTGAACACACTCCTAAGTCTCAAATCACCTAACGAAGCTATCCGAGCCATAAAATCCATATTCCGAGGTTGTTTACCAATAAGTCAACTCTCAGTTGACTTTTTCAACTTTAAGGCTATCTTTAAAGACTAAGTGACTAAACTCTCACTACCACCATTCGATTTCAAGCCTACCAACTCTAACACGTCAATAAAAGTATAACCAACCTATAACAAGTCAATAACAGTAATTATAATGTAGGTTCTACGTAACGATAGACCGGGTCGTTACAATATGTCATTGGTAGGGTACATGTGGTACACCAAAAAATATTTTGCCATATCTTATAAAAGTTATTAAAGGCAAAACTAAAGCAATAAATGATTTTTCTTATGATGATTTTGACCATGAAAATTACTATAAAACGATTTTCTTCGGAGACATTCACCATATGGATGGTCTGAGAAACAATCTTGTAGTACAATATCAATTAAGAACTCCGGAAGAGCGAATTTGTTACTATCCGGATTAATAAAATTGTTCATGACACTAATATTGTAGTAAGTCTCAAAAGAAACTTTTTGAGTTTCAAATATATTAGCCAAAGTGGTTAGCATATTGAGACTATAAATGAAAGGAAGATTGAATATCTTCATATTACTATAATCATATCGTGTAAATATAAAAGGTTACCCGTTTTTCTTATATTTGTACTACATAAGTATAAGCATGATGATGGAATCAGATGCCACAAGTAAACTAGAGGTTTACTGAAATAAATATTAGTTGGCATGATCGGTTGGCCATCTCGGTTCAATTATGATGCGAAAATTAATTGAGAATTCACATTGGCATATATTGAAGAAATAGAAGGTTCTTCAAGAATTATCTTGTGTTGCTTATTCTCATGATATACCAGTTAAGGTTGGGATTGAATCCCTTAAAATCTGGAACAAATAAAATGTGATATATATATATTTATGGGCCCAATCACCTGCCAAGTGAACCGTTTACTATTATATGATTTTAAAAGATGCATCTATTATATGGTCACATGTGCGTTTGTGTCAACTTGCAATCTGAATTTTGCAAGGTTGATTGCTCAAATTATTAGAGCACAGTTTCAGAATATAAACTATGATAATTTATCTTGATAATGCTGGTTTAAATCCAACTTGGTTTAGCAGAAATTGTATGCCTCCAATTATAACTAAACCATTGGTTATAAGATCTATTATTTAACATACAACATCACTTGTACGCATCTATCCAAGTTATGATAAATTCTCTCTATCACAGTTGGTTCAGGGTCAGGAACCAAATAAGTTTTATCTAGAAATATAGATGTTCTATATAATTTAATTATCCTACCACAATGCACGAAGATTGGTTCCCAAAGAAGGTTGGAAAATGTGTTGGTGATCCCAACATTAGGGGGAGAAAATGGGTAGCTGAAAAAGTTATACGTGGAATGAATTATTATGAGTACATCTAGATCCTCGTACAAGAAAATGTGAACTTGAAGTTCAAGTAATAATTCATTTGCAAAATATTGCCAGGTCTTTTTGCTGACCCAAAGCTAAATGTTATATTTCACCTGCTAATGCTCCAAATAGAATAACGTCCATGATGGACAGAGTTTATGGCACACATGAAGCGTAATAGACTAATCGGTTCCAAAGAAGGAGAGGAGCAAATGTTCAAGATGGTCATAATAAGGAGGCAAGGGCTTTATAAGAGCACCATGACATAACACTTTATAAGACCTCATGGGAGAGGCTTAGGTACTTGAAAATAATGAGTTTTCGATAGGTTATGTCACTATTGTATGATAATGGAACCGGTGTAAAATGATCATTGATGATATTGTTGATATACTGTAGCGCTCAGTATTATTATTATTATCGCCACGGATCTTGAGCTCAAATCTGTCATGGAATTTGGACATATAAATGATTGGTCAATGAAAAATACACAATCAAGATTGACTTCACTTGGAAAACGTGAAGTTTTGGACTGATAGTCCTAACACCTGAAAGTATAAATCCAGTGGGGCGACACAAGATTTTATGTAAATGTCCTGGCGTTGATTATATGGAAACATGTTCCCTTGAGGTGGATACAGTTGCTTTCAGATTTTAATATGGAAATACCTGATAAATTTGATATGTGTTTATAAAAATCATTGAAAGATTTAAACTGTTCTGAAGCATATTAAGGTTCCAAATAAATTCATTAAATAAAGCTTCAATAAATTCTTATGTGGATTAGAGCAATCATGGCGTGCATGATTTATTTTTGTGTCAATTGCAATTGATGCAGTATGTATCTTGGTAGAACCATGAGTATAACAATATACCAGCGAGATATAATTTAATTCCTATATAGATACATGTATACTATTAGGATTACGTTGCAAAAGGAATCTTTGATATAGATTTGTTTATTCTAACAAATATTGTCAAGGTTTTGTTGGTTATACAAATGCAGGGCATGGTTCATTATCAGTGAGGGTGGTGTTATATTATGATATGCAACTATATTCCAATAGCATTGAAGACGATACTGCATGCATAGCACAATTAAAAGAAAGATTTATTGAAGGCGACAAAATAAAATATATATTTCATCAAAGTTCTTTATGAGACACAATTTTCACCGAGCGGTGATATAGATGTTCAATAAATTTGTTCGCATGATAATTTGGTGTTCTGTTCACTGAAGCATGAGCAACCTCAAAATTTAAGAGTTTGTATACAAGATCGGAACACATCACTTTGGAGAAACAAATTGATGTATTCATCAGGGGAGGCAAATACGTGATGTACTCTTTTTTCCTTAGCTAAGATTTTATCCCACTGGATTTTTCTGCCAAGGTTTCTAATGAGGAAGCAAATAATGTGTATTATGTGTACTCTTTTTCCTTCACTAAGATTTTTTCCCACAGGGTTTTTTCTTAGTAATGTTATTATAAGGCACATTATCTATGGACATCCAAGGGGGAGTGTTATAAATATTTATCTAATGGTAGATGTCCATAACTCATAAAAGAGTAATACCCACTACTCTTCTTCATTAACCTCCCACTACTTCTATTATGGATGTAACTCTCATACCTCCATAACCTCCCTATGATCTTCCTCCATGATCTCAAATATTTAATGTCATGTTTATGATATTCTTTTGTATACCTCTATGTAATACTATAAATAGAGGAATTGTACACAATCGATACACTTAAATACATGGAAGAAAAAAGAATCTCTCCTCCTTTTCTCTCTATATCTCTTATCTATTTTCTTGTTTTATGTTATAGCTTTGAGCTTAGATTCTTAACAGTCGATATATTTTTGTTCCAATTGAGCAGCCGAATATATCATCAAGTGTACGTATAAGACACTCGCTGGAAAATTTTAGAAAAAATGGCTCATGATTTTCTTCTTTTAATGGGGCAGGTCTTTTGTTTAATAGTGTGGGAGTTTAATTTTAGTTTGTTTATCTTTAAAATGGATAATAATTAAGTTTGTACGTGGTTTAAGAATATGTGGATTGATTCGACACAAGTTATCAAGAACGTTAGATAAACGAATTAAAGATAAAATAAATAACCAAACTAGTTGACGTTAAGTCCATGCCCATATTTTAACTTAACAATAGTTCTGCCCTGGATCGGACCCTCGACTCGGAGCCAAATATGTATGAAGCGTTATAAGAAATTCTCAGTAACTACAAAAAAGAAAAACAAATTTGTATTGCTTTGACATGTGCGTTACAATGTGTATTGAATGGAAAAGATGTTGACTAATTCTTCAAAACAGTTCAGTTCCACATGATTTGGCCGTGGTTCATTTTTAGCAGTAGTGGACTTATGTTTTACTTGGTATTTCTTGTTAGTTTTACAGTATTATTACTTAGTAGTGGACCATGCTTTCCACGTTTTCTCATGTTCTCCATTAGCTGTCAGTTTCTATATTTTAGGTTTAGTAGTTAAATTGTAAGCTCATAAAAGGCAGTAGGTGTTCTTGTTTTCTAAGTATGTAAATTGAACAGTAAAAAAAGCTTTCTTTCGTCTATCACTTTTTATAGCTTTTCTGCCTTTGTTTTCCAACAAATTTGGTATCAGAGCAATTAGAAAAAGAAGTGGGTTACAACATAAACCTTATTCTTTTCTATTTCCAGGTTGTACACCAAATAGTTAAGTTACATAGAAAGTTCTAAACACAAACCAGAGATAAAAATGACAGCAAATTCCAAAAACACTAACTCTCCACATCTTCCAATTTTCAAAGGGGTGAATTATCATTTTTGGAGTCCTAAGATGAAGACTATCTTCAAGTCTCAGGAATTATGGGACTTGGTCAGGCCCGGATAAAGGCCACGCACAACGGCTGCGGGAAAATCGCAAGAAGGATTCGAAGGCACTATTTTTTATCCAACAAGCCCTTGGTGATGATATTTTCCCATGAATTTCAGCAACAGAGACTTCCCATGAAGCTTGTGAAATTTTGCAGCTGGAGTATATGGGAGATAAGGTAATTGCAGTAAAATTGAAAACTTTGTGTCGTGATTTTGAAACTTTGAGCATGAAAAATAATGAATCGGTGCAAGATTAAATGTCTAGAGTCTCTTCCATTGTTAATCTCATGAAATCTTATAGGGGGATTGTTAGTGTGAAATTGTTGTAGCAAAGGTGTTGAGGTCTTTAACCAATAAATTTTAGTATGTGGTTGCTGCAATTGAAGAATCCAAGGATTTATCTAATTATTCATTTGATGAATTAATGGGTTCTTTGTTAGAATATGAAGATAGGTTAAACATGTCTCATGAGAAAATTAAAGAAAAAGCATTCCAGGTGAAAGAGGAGTCATCATTTGTTTCCAGAGACAGAGGTAGAGGAAGAGGTGGATTTCGCAGTCGAAGTCGAGGCCACAATAGAGGTAGAGGTAAATTTAATGAGACACGTCAGCCCAAGAGTGACATGCAATGCAATATTGCAAGAAGTACGGTCATATTGAAGTATATTGCTGGACTAAGCAAAAAAATGAGCAGAAACATGCCAATTTCCCAGAGAAAGTAGAGGAAGAAAGTAAGTTGTTTATGGCTCATTCTCCAATCATTAACTCTTCTGGTGGGTTTTGGTTCATTGATAGTGGATGCTCGAATCATATGTCTGGCACACAGTCTTTTTAAAGACCTCGATGAGTCACATAAGAGTAAAGTTCAACTTGGTGATGACAAGCAAGTTCGAGCTGAAGGCAAAGGTACCATAGCCATAAAGACAATACAGGGTAACGTAAAACTTCTATGTGATGTGCAATTTGTCCCTAGTTCAGCTCATAATTTACTGAGTGTTGGACAATTGATGGCTAGTGGTTACTCTATTCTGTTTGATAATGGAGAACGTATTGTTAGTGATAAAAAATTTGGTCAGACTATTGTTGTTGTGCCTGTGACATAGAACAACTCGTTTCCCCTTAATACTTCTAATGTTGTGAAAAATGCTTTAGTTGCTAAAGGTGTTAATGTAACTCATCTTTGGCATCTTCGCTATGATTATTTAAATATTAATGGGTTAAAGTTGTTGACTAATAAGATTATGGTTGTTGGATTACCAGAATATTGGGGAGCTTGATTTGTGTGAAGGTTGCATTTTTGGGAAACGAAGTAGAAAATCCTTTCCTGGAGGATAATCATGGAGGGCTACATGTTGTTTTGAGCTTGTACATGCTGACTTGTGTGGATCAATGAAGACTGAGCCGCTTAGTGGAAGTCAGTATTTTTTGGTATATACCGATGATTATAGCCGTATGAGTTGGGTTTACTTTCTGAAATTTAAATCAGAAAGCTTTTGATTATTTCAGAAATTTCAGGGCACTCGTGGAGAAGCAATCAAGCTGCAACATAAAGATTCTTCGTACAGATCGTGGTGGTGAATTTTTATATAATGATTTTAATTTATTTTTTGAAGAGAATGGAATTCACATGGAGCTTACAACACCGTACACTCCACAACAAAATGGAGTCGCCGAGCAGAAAAATCGTACGGTGGTTGAGATGGCCAGAAGCTTAAGTAATGCAAAAGGACTTTACGTTCATTAAGGAGAGGTCGTGGCAGCAGCTGTGTACCTCTTAAACATCTCTCCAACAAAAGCAGTTTTTGATTAGACTCCATACGAAGCATGGATGGGACGAAAACCACGAGTAAGCCACTTGAAATTCTTTGGTTGTATAGCTTGTGCTATGGTTAATTTACACTCTAAACATGATGAAAAATCAGAAAAATGCATTTTATGTTGGGCTCATGCCCATGTTATCCGGCCAAAGGCCCAATGGCCTAATCCTATTCTCTTTTAGTTTTAATTCCTATTCGGAATTGGATTCGATTTTTATTCCTATTTAGAGTTGGTTTTGCTTTAAGAGAAAGCACCACTCATTATCTATGAATAGGACAAATTTTGAGAATTATTCTATTCTCATAAAAGTCTTTGAAAGACATAAACACATAAGAGTAATTTTTGAGAGAGCTTTCATCAAGAGAGAAGAGAGAAGAAAAGTATTTGTTTTGCTGCAGATTTTTATTCCGACCATCCAACTTCAAATCATGTTTGCCGATTCGTTAACCGTGGATCGGGCTGAAATTTTGACTGAGTGTTGGCAACATCTTAGTCTTGGATTTGAACGGTGGAGATCGGATTTGGAGGCCCTTAGCATCTGATTGCGAGCCTCGAACAACAGTTTCATTTTGCGGATTCTCCTCTTTCTTCAATTGATTAGTTATTGCTCTTGTTGCTATTGTTGCTCCGTGTTTGGCACTTGTTGTGTAGCCAATTTGGAGCACTTTTGTAACCCTCTTATTGTTATAGTGGAGCTTTTTGGATCTTTGTGATCCCGTGATTTTTACCTTCGATTTGAAGGATTTTCCACGTTAAAATTTGATGTTCTTTATCTTCTTTATTTTCGGGTTTGCCTCTTCCTCGACATAACATTTCCATTGGTTATAGTCCTCAATCCAAAGCATACAGACTATATAATCCTACTAGTGGTAAAGTGATTACCAACAAGAATGTGGTGTTTAATGAAGAAGCAGCGTGGGAGTGGAATGACAAGAATGAAGATTCATCGGTCCATATTCCATTTCACACAGAAGCAGAGCATATAGAGATACTTGAATCAGGAAGTGCGAACCCTTCCTATCCTGGTAGCAGCAATACTGACTTCTCTTCTCATGGAAGTACCAAAAATTCTACTCCAACAAGCTCTCATTCTCCAACTTTAGCAGCATCCAGCGAAACACCACCATCAAAGTTTAGATTACTGAAAGATGTTTATTCAGCTTGTAGTTTTGCCTTGTTAGTTGCTGATCCAATGTGTTATGAAGAAGTTGCAGAGCAACCACGGGAGCTAGTTGATTTGCCAGAAGGGAAGAATGTTATCGAGCTAAAATGGGTTTTCAAAACAAAATGCAATGCTGATGGAAGAGTCAAAAGGCATAAAGATCGACTTGTTGCAAAAGGATACTCCCAACAACAAGGCATCGACTTTGAAGAGACGTTCTCACAAATTGCTCGCTTTGAAATGGTTAGAACTATTCTAGCCTTGGCTGCTCAACTTGATTGGCATGTGTACCAATTTGATGTTAAGTCTGCCTTCTTAAATGGAGACTTACAAGAAGAAGTATATGTTTCCCAACCTGAAGGCTTCAATTCTAGTGAAGGAAAGAGCAAAGTATATAGATTGAAAAAGGCATTGTATGGTCTGAAGCAAGATCCTCGGGCATGGTATGGTAATATTAACTCTTTTTTTTCAAGAAAATCAATTCAGAAAAGTGAGAATGAACCTACACTCTATGTGAAGAAGCGAGGTAATGGTGATTTTCTGGTTGTTTGTCTTTATGTAGATGAAATATATATGGGCTCTTGTGAATCGATTGTTGCTGAATTTAAGAATTGCATGATGAGTAAATTTGAGATGTCCGACTTAGGTATGTTGCATTATTTTCTTGGGCTTGAGATAAGACAAGGTTTGGATGGAATTTTTATTTCACAAAGAAAGTATGCTACTGAACTTTTGCAGAGGTTCAACTTGCTGAACTGTAATCCATCTCCAACGCTCATGAATATGAATGAGAAGCTGGTACTCGAAGATAGCACATGTGCAGGAAATGCTTCTTATTTTAGAAGCTTGGTTGGTGGTTTAAATTACTTATCGCACACAAATCCCGATATAGTGTTCTCTGTCAGTATGATCAAGGTTCATGCATAGTCCCTCAAAGCAACACTAGGTGCAGCCAAGAGGATTTTGCGATATGTTGCTGGCACAACAAGTTATGGAATCGTTTTCTCAAAAGTATCAGACTTCAGGTTAGTTGGCTTCACTGATAGTGACTGGGCAGGTAGCTTGGATGATCGCAAGAGTACATCTGGGAATGTTTTTTGTCACGGCCCAAAACTGAGAGACGAGACCGGCGCCTAAACGGATGATCCTAGTCAAGCGTACCTCGTTTTCCTTTCCTACCCAGCGCGTAGCCCCGTGTTCATAACATACATTATTTATATGAAACAGTGAGATAAGCTTAAAAGTGTGTGATTACCACAATAATTTTTTTCTCATTTAACATTATTATACTAGATTTCCCAAAACATACATAATAGATACAACATTACCCATACGGACCACGATTACGAGCAAATGCAACCACTGCCCAAAATATATATACAACCCGCATAGTGTCTACTGAGCCTCTAAGAATACTAGGAGTTTACATAGACTTGCCGACAACAAGGCCCTGGCTATACCTTTAGAGACACAACATATATAAAAGAAGATGATATAGACTACACACGGCCCCGAGAGGAAGTGGGGATCACCAGAACTACTGAAGGGATGAAGAGGATGTACCACTATCAGCGGTCGGAGCTACCTCCTATGGAACCACCTACATCCATATAAAAAATGTAGCGCCCCCGGCAAAAGGGACGTTAATACCATTGAATAGTACTAGTATGTATGAACAAACTTCACTCTAAGTAGAATCAAACAATGCACAGATAGGAGGCAGTCAGGGAAACCAAACAAATACTACACAGAAACACAGAAAACACAATGAGAGTTTCACAGTTCTTTATTTCAATTATTCTCTTGTTGCGGCGCGCAACCCGATCCCTCCGTACAATCATATTCCACCCCTATTTCTTCTCATCATTCCACCCTTATTTCTTCTGTTGCGGCACGCAAACCGATCCCACCGTACAATCACTATTCCACCCCTATTACTTTTCAACATATCACCCTTATTCTTCCGGTTGCGGCGCGCAACCCGATCCCACCGTACAATCACATTGATAGCAACAATAACCAACAATTCAATCACAAGGATTTCTATCATCAAGAGTATAAATTCATAACAACCAAACAACCATGTGAAATCAAGGGCACAATAACCTTTACAAAACAGTGAGTCATGTACGGTATGCCATAATCATTTAGCTTAATTAAATCAATCCACATTTCCTTTCCATCATTTGCTACACAGCCTTTAGCACTTTGATACATTCAACAATTGGGTTCGTTATCATTTCGTTCATTTAGTAGCACTTCCTTTCATACCGAGATATTCCAGCATATAACGAGTTTTGCACATGATAGAGTGAGTACAAAGAATCACAGTTCACAATCTCACATAACATGGTGGCATGGAAATCAACTAAGGCATTCAGAGAACATAACCCTTCATCTCATCACAATAGGACATCTGATTCAAATACAATCTAACCAGAATATATACCGAATGCTCGGACACTAACAAGGCGACTCTACAAAGATTAAAGTTAGCCATACATACCTCGAATTGGAATTTCTCCCTAATTTCTATCACAAATCACCGGACTGTCTAGCACCGTCAATCTAATTCACAATGTGACACATTTGACTTAGAATTAGGAATCATAAACATAACTTGAACTCATTTGGGCATTTAATCGAACGCTACGTGGTCCCTTAGATTGACTAACCCCTTTTTTGTGAAAAATTACTCTAACTCACTCCCCTCTACTAGATTGTGACAAATCATATACATGCATGCAAGGTCTTACACTCTCGTCTTCAAGAACAACCCATGTGCGTCCCATTTTTAACTAAATTCTGAGAATTATATGGAAATAGGGTGGGGACTTACCTCTTATGGTGAAGAAGATGATGACTACTCTAAAATTTCAAGGCCTAAGTACAGGTGGTAGACTGATTTGATGAGGAAGATCGATTTCTCTCACTAAACTCACTCTCCCTTCTCTCTATTTTAGTCAGATAGAGGTTAAAATGAAAGGGGTAGGGGTTTTATTATGCTGGGGTCGGGTATGAAAATAAGAAATTAGAAGTTACGAAGAAGGAAATGCGATCGCATTCCTGCTATGTGGTCCGCATTCCTGTCGCATAATTGGCCCTCAGCTAAGCCAAAATGGACAGCAACTGTCCAGGTATGCGACCACTACGCGATCCGCATACCTGATCTTCGATCGCATAGTGGACCGCAAATCCGCGCAATTCTGGAAAATTTTATCTTTTCAATCATGGGGTACTTTTTTTTCAAAAACGGTCCGTTTTAAGAATTTCTACAGTTATAACAACATTGGGGCCTATCCGGGCATCAATTCTAGTTAAACAGTTTTACGGGTCTTTACATTTTTAGTCTTGGTTCGGGAGCAATTTGATGGAGTTCAAAGAAACAAGATACAATGGATTTTTCATCTTCGGAAGCAACTACATAAAGTTGTCAAGTTGCCTGGTTAAGAAAATTGTTAGCGGATCTTCAATAGGAGCAGATTGGTCCAACTGAAATATGGTGTGACAACAAGGCAACAATAACAATGACAACGAATCCTGCTTTTCACAGTAGAACGAATCACATCGACACTCGTTATCAGTTAATTCTCAATCTATTTATTGGTGGAGTAATCTCACTGGAATATTTTGGCTCAAATGATCAAATTGCTAATGTTCTTACGAAATCGCTGCCTCACAACAAGCATGACTTCTTCAAACTACAAATGGGTGTATGTGATTTTGAAGAAAGGGGGAGTGTTGACTAATTCTTCAAAACATCTCAGTTGCACATGATTTGGCCGTGTCTCTTTTCTAGCAGCAATGGACTTATGTTTTACTTGGTCTTTCTTGTTTGTTTTACAGCATTATCACTGAATAGTGGACCATGTTTCCCAGTTTTTCTCATGTTCTCCATTATCTGTTAGTTGCTATATTTTAGGTGTAGCAGTTAAATTGTAAGCCTATAAAAGTCAGTAAGTATTCTTGTTTTCAGTGTCTCTTTTCTAGCAGTACTGGACTTATGTTTTACTTGGTCTTTCTTGTTAATTTTACGGCATTATCACTAAATAGTGGACAATGTTTCCCAGTTTTTCTCATGTTCTCCATTATCTGTTAGTTGCTATATTTTAGGTTTAGTAGTTAAATTGTAAGCCTATAAAAGGCAGTAGGTATTCTTGTTTTCTAAGTAAGTAAATTGAGCAGTGAAAATAATGGCAGATGGATCTCCAATCACCTTCGTCAGCATGGACACGTGAAACACCAGGTGCACTAATGACATCTCAGGGGGCAATTCTAGCATATACGCCTCCTGTCCTATCCTTTGAGAGATCCTATATGGTCCGACATACCTTGGGCTC
Source organism: Nicotiana undulata (assembly GCA_005239495.1). NCBI lineage: Eukaryota > Viridiplantae > Streptophyta > Magnoliopsida > Solanales > Solanaceae > Nicotiana > Nicotiana undulata. The sequence goes on from ML294627.1 coordinate 47,397, forward strand.
AATTTCCCCTTCTTCCCAAACCGCATGACTCCCTTCATGGGAGATACCTTCAAGAATACCCAATCTTCTACTTGAAACTCCAAATCCCTACGAAGAACATCCGCATAGGATTTCTGACGACTCTGAGCAGTTTTCATGCTCTCCTTAATGACTCTAACCTTCTCCATAGCTTGATGCACAAGATCTGGCCCTAGCAGTTCTGCCTCACCAACCTCAAACCATCCAATCGGAGACCTACATCTCCTTCCGTGCAATGCCTAAAATGGGGCCATCTGAATACTAGCATGGAAACTGTTATTGTAAGCAAACTCTATAAGCGGTAAGTGATCATCCCAGCTACCCTTGAAATCTAATACACAAGCTTGTAACATATCTTCAAGCGTTTGAATAGTCCGCTCCGCCTGACCATTTGTCTGTGGGTGGAAAGATGAGCTGAGATTTACATGTGTACCCAAACCTTGCTGAAATATCTTCCAAACGTTAGATGTGAACTGGGACCCTCAATCCGAGATAATGGATAATGGAGTGCCATGGAGTTTGACTATTTCTTTGATATACAACTGAGCGTACTACTCTGCAGTGTCGGTGGACTTGACTAGCAAGAAATGCACTGACTTCGTGAGCCAATCCACTATTACCCAAATTGAGTCAAACTTGCGCTGAGTGCGGGGTAACCCTACCACAATGTCCATATTGATCATCTCCCACTTCCACATCGGTATTTCCATAAGCTACGTCAACCCATCGGGACTCTGATGCTCGGCCTTCACTTGCTGACAGTTCGGACACCTAGCCACAACGTCCGCCACACCCCTCTTCATACCATTCCACCAATAAATCTCCTTGATATCGTGATACATTTTCGTAGAACCTGGGTGCACAGAATACCTAGAATTGTGAGCCTCCTCCATTACTCTCTCTCGAAGATCATCCATATCCGGAACACATAGCCTCCTTGGCACCGCAAAATATCGTCATTATTGCCGAGTGAATATGATGTAGTCTTGTGATTCAGAATCGCCTCTCTCAACTGTGCCAATGATGGGTCCCTGATTTGCTTTTCCTTGACTTCCGCTACAAGTGAAGACTCTGCCCCATTACGCACCACGACATCCCCTTTATCTGAGGCCGAAAGACAGACCCCTATACTGGCCAAGTGATAAACCTCCAGAGCTAAAGGCCTCTGACCTGCTTCTGAATGAGCCAAACTACCCATGGATTTCCGACTAAGAATGTCTGCCACCGCATTCGCCTTCCCTAGATGGTACAAAATGTTCATATCATAATCGTTGAGCAATTCCAACCATCTCCGCTGCCTTAAGTTCAGCTCCTTCTGTTTGAATAAATATTGAAGACTCTTGTGGTTTGTGAACACGTCCACATGAACCCCATAAAGATAATGCCGCCAGATCTTCAATGCGAACACAACCGCTGCGAGTTCCAAATCATGCGTTGGACAATTCTTCTCGTGATTATTGAGTTGCCTAGAAGCATACGCTATAACCTTACCATATTGCATCAACACACACCCCAAACCAACCCTCGAAGCATCGCAATAAACCAAAAACCCCTCTGCACCTTTTGGCAAGGTCAACACTGGCACCGAAGTCGATCTCGATTTCAATTCCTGGAAACTCCTCTCACAAGCATCGGACCACTGGAACTTAATCGCTTTCTGCGTTAGCTTGTTCAATGGGGAGGCGAGAGTGGAGAATCCCTCCACGAACCTTTGATAATATCCAACTAAACCCAAGAAACTGCGGATTTCCGTCGGGGTCGTTGGTCTAGGCCAATCCTTTACTACTGTGATCTTTTGGGGATCAACCCGAATTCCTTCCCTGGAGACAACATGGACCAAAAAGGTAACTGACTCTAGCCAAAACTCATATTTTGAGAACTTTGCATACAACTGGTGCTGTTGAATAGTTTGTAGAACTGTCGTGAGGTGATTAGCATGATCTCTCTAACTTTGCGAATACACAAGGATATCATCGATGAAGACTATCACAAAAGAATCAAGAAACGACTTGAAAACCTGATTCATAAGATCCATAAAAGCTGTTAGGCCGTTGGTTAGCCCAAAAGACATTACCAAAAATTCGAAGTGCCTATAACGAGTCCCAAAGGCGGTCTTAGGGATATCCTGCTCCCTGATCTTCAACTGGTGATACCCGGACCGTAAATCAATTTTTGTGAAAAACCTAGCACCTTGCAGTTGGTCGAACAAATCGAGTACTTGTTTTTTATGGTGACCTTGTTGAGCTGCCGATAATCAACACACATTCTTAGAGACCCATCCTTCTTTCTGACAAAAAGAACTGGTGCGCCCCAAGGCGGCACACTTGGCCGAATAAAACCCTTGTCTAGAAGATCTTTCAACTGCTCCTTTAACCCCCTCAATTCTGTTGGCGCCATTCTGTAGGGTGGAATAGATATTGGCTGAGTGTCTGGTAATACATCAATCCCAAAATTGATCTCTCTATCTGGGGGAATCCCGGGAAGTTCATCTGGAAATACTTCTAGAAACTCATTCACAACAGGCACGGATTCGGGAGTAGGCACCTCTGAAGTGGTATCCGCAACCCGGACCAAATGGTAGATGCACCCTCTCCTGATCATCTTTGAGGCCTTAAGATAGGAAATAAACCTACCCCTTGGCACAATATTATTCCCCTCCCACTCGATAACTGGTTCATTAGGAAACTCAAGCCTCAAAATTCTGGTTCGATAGTCGAGTTTAGCAAAGCACGAGTAGAGCCAATCCATTCCCATGATAACATCAAAATCTACCATTCCTAGATCAATAATATCGGCCGTGGTATCCCGACCACATATCGTGACAACACAATTCCTATAGACTCGCGCGGCCGTAATAGAATCACCAACCGGAGTCGACATCGAGAACGGCTCGTGAAGCTATTCCGGTTCTTTCCCAAAACTTGAAGCAATAAATGGAGTAACATATGACAAATAAGACTCGGGGTCAATAAGAGCATAAACATCATGTAATTGAACAGTCAGAATACTTGTGACGACATCTGGAGAAGCCTCTGCACTCTGACGACCACTCAAGGCATAGAACCGACTGGGTCCCCCTTGACCTCGTGCTCCACCCCTAGCTGCATTGCGCCCTGCTGAAGCTGGAGGGCCGCGAGATGGAGGGCGTGCTGAAGATGTAGAGGCTGACGAACTGGATAGCTGAGCAGTACCCCTATCCGTGCCCTGACTGGGTGCACGACAGTCTCGCTGAACATGGCATCTCACTCCGCATCAATAGCTGTGAGCGCGTGATTTTTTCTCGCCATATCCTCCTATAAAAATCTCGATAAATTATTTGGTTT
>ML294628.1:0-17826 GCA_005239495.1 Nicotiana undulata
TTGTGAGACTATGTGAACCTAAGCGCTCTGATACCAAGCTGTCACGCCCCAAAACCCGGTTCAAGTCGTGATAGCACCTAACGGCGAGGTTAGGCAAGCCAACATATGAATCCTTAGGAGATACTACCCCAGAACTCGATATTCCAGTTATTTACAATTTATAACAAATATAATGCGGAATATAACAGCGATATGAGGTCAGGCCGTAGATACCAGTTGAACCACTGCTAGGCCAAAAATATACAACCCCGAAAACCCAATCATAACTATAACAAGTGTGTGCCACGACTAGTGTCACAGTGTCAACAGGCGGCTACATAGATACAACAACTGAAATATATATATACAAAAATACAAGCCGCAGTCTGGAATAAAAGACTGAGCAAAATGAAACTAGAAGGCTCCAGAGGTGCTGTCAGGATGACGCCAAGAAGACAGCTCACCGTATGGAGCGACACCGCGATCAGTATCTACCAGCGGACGGACGACCAGACGGACCAGCCTCAACACCTGCACAATCAAGTGCAGAAAAGGAAAGAAAGTGCAGCATGAGTACATATAAACAAATATGTACCCAGTGAGTATCCCGTCTAAACTCGTAAAGAGTAGTGACGAGAGGTGGAATATATACTCACTAAGGTCCAGTACATAATAAAATAAGATTCATGCCGAACAATAAATCGTGTGAGAGAATACATCAAGTATAAGGACATGTAATCAACAAACAGGTAAATGGTCTTAAACATAACCTTTCTTTTTAAGCTAATCATATATATATCACTTGTTTCCTTTCTCATTATCTGAAATACCTTATCTTGTTATCTTAATTATTCACTTTCCAGTACTCAGTATCGTTTCTCAACTAACCATCGCACGATCCCAACTCAATGCAAATGCTTATGTATGTATATATATATATAACCGACACGGACAAGACTATCGGCCGAAGTCATAAGGGTGGGTCATAACGACTGACTAGGTCATAAAGCTCCACATGCTCGCGAATCATACATGTGACTCGTGCGCTGACTCGATAAAGTAAACCTCCACGCTCGCGAATCATACCTGCGACTCGGGGGTCAATGACATAAATGTGCATATACTCTCCCGATCACGAATCATACCTGTGACTCGGGGCAAATGATGTAAAGTAAAACCCTCCCCGATCACGAATCATACCTGTGACTTGGGGGCCGATAAAAATGGTAGTATAATTCTTCCCTGATCACGAATCAAACCTGTGACTTAGGGGCTGGTAAAATAAATCTAATTTTTCCCTGATCACGAATCAATCCTGTGACTTAGGGGCTGATGAAAATAAGTGTAACTCCTCCCTGATCACGAATCAAACATGTGACTCAAGGGCCAGTAATGAAAATATAAGTTCTCCCCGATCACGAATCATACATGTGACTCGGGGGCCATGAATACATGAATGCATGAAAGCATATATATGTGTATATGTAGACACCATGGTACCGACTCATCAATGCTCAACGAGATCGGATATTCGCATCTCTCTTGATAGTCAAAGTTAGGATTTTATGTTATATTATCCTCTTTTCTCATAATATCGCCATGGTGGAATAATTCAAGTACAGGAAGGATTTACAACCACCTTCGTTTCGCTCAATAGCTCAGGATTTAGATTTATCTCATTTACTCCGTTCTCTTTATCAGTTACATCAGAAGTAACACAATTAATCAATTGATGAAATTCATAATTCTTATCTGGATAATATGTACATTTAATTCAAAGCTATCATAGCTCCATTTCATCATATACCGGCAAATAACTTGTACAAAGCATCAGATAATATCAAACAAACAGCTAGAACATGCTCGTGGGTCCTACGGCTACCCAACATACAGTATAGATGCCACGTACGGACTCTTGTCAAGTGGTACGTACGCAGCCCCCTCAACAATCACAAATAGCAACAAGGAGCCTAGGGGACATTTCCCTCTTACAAAGTTTGGAAAGGAGACTCACCTGGACAAGTACTCCTTCAGTAAACAGACCAATTAACAAGACGCATGAATCCTCCGAATTACCTTCGATGGCTCGCAACTAGCCAAAAACACATAATTATATCAATTTAGGAAGAATCGAGGAGGATATCAAGGGTTTCCCTTAAAACACATTCTTGACGTACTTGGAATATTCAACTCCGAGCCTCGGCGTCCGAAAAAATTACGACCCTTGAAGAAATGCGCTATACGTCGCCTAGGGATCAAGATTAGCTCAATTAATCATCCTATGGTGGCCCAAAAATCAGAAATTCAATTTTCTCAAAACCCTCTGTTTTTCCCAAGCCTTCCCGTGGATTTTTATGAATTTTGGAAGTGGAAATTCCTCAAGAATGGAAGTAATAAACATGCGGAAAGCCAAAGAATTACTTACCTGGGTTATTTAGGCCAAATCACTGCTCTGGAGCTCTTGGGGTGTGCAAAAATGGAGGAAAAAATGTGTTTGGGAAGAAAATTCACGAAATGGGCCTTTTATAGAACTTCCCAGCAGTTTCCGCCCTTGCGGCCCTTGGTTCGCAAGTGCGGACTCGCACCTGCGGAAAAAGGGTCGCGCCTGCGATTTGGCCTGGGCCCTGGAGAGGTCGCGCCTGCGGACTTTTGTCCGCTCCTGCGAATCTGCGCCAGCGAAAGGAAGGCCGCTCCTGCGGCTGGAGCCGCGTCTGCGAGGGATTGGCCGCTGGTGCGAGCTCGCGCCTGTGGCTGATGGACCGCTGGTGCGGTCACACTAGAAGCAGCCACGCCAGCTATGAAATTGCTAGTTTTTGACCCCGATTGGGGTCCGGGAGACCCCTGGGCCCACCCGAGCCCTTGACAAATTACACCAACCAATCCCAAATCATATGACGGACTCGCTCGAGCTCCCAGAACACTAAAAACATCATCCAACTAGAAATCACTCTCCAAAACCCCTTAGTTTCAAACTTAAGTTTCAAGAAAATTTCAATGGCTCACCAATACGCCGAACGGGTGTATACTTTTCAGAATGACCCCAAATTTTGCGGACAAGTCATAAATGACTATCCAAAACTATTTCCAGTTCCGGAATTCCATTTGGACCATGATATCATGAGGTCCAATTCCAGGCTGAATTCTAAATCTTATGAAATCCTGAATTCCAATTCAGGTGCCGAAATACTCCCGGGTCATAAGAAACCCGAGGCAAACACACTCTAAAGTCCGAATTCATCATCCGGAGCTGCTGGAGCTATCAGAACTCGATTCCGAGGTTGTTTTCTCAAAATGCTGCTCGGAAACAAAGTTAGCCAAATAGGCTTGCCTTCAGGAACATAAGGCACGAGTAGCCGCTATGGAAAGAGTCATTTACGGGAACGGAGTCCCAACACACAAAATGACCGGCTGGGTCGTTACAATCAACGGTCCAGATCCCTCCTTTCCATAATTAACTCTCACCTACCCCCTTCCCCCGTCTCATTTTCGAGACTCTTCATCTCTCTCTATCTCTCTGTTACTCTCTCTAGCTTTCTCTAGAAGCCTCCTTGGCTCCTCTTCTCCGATGGACCCCCTCCCTTCTCCGGCCACCTCTGACCACCATCCTTTCGGCCACCAGCCTCCATGATGCCTCCTTTTCTCCGGTTCATTTAATCTCTGAAGCCTTCAATGGCTTCGACCATGCCAAATAGCTACTGGGGTTCCTGCTTGGGTTGTTTCCGGCTTTCTCCGGTGGGGTTTTTGACACGACTATGCCAGAACCACCATGACCTTTGAGTTTCACGGCAGGTTCTCCGACTTCCTCTAGTTTCTTATGAAACCCTAATTTTTTGCCTAAACCTCCTAAATCTCTAGTATTTTTGATGATTCCTACCTGTTTCATTATGTTTTACTTTATTCTCAACTAAATCTTTAAGATCCATCAGCCGTAAAACATTTTGCTTACTTTTTAAAACTAGGGTTTCTCTGAGTTTCTACACTTGTTTAAAACTGATTTCTTCCTTATGTTTAAACTTTTCCTTTGCATATCTCTACTTATTCTATGCTCTTACCGCTTTTTAACTTGCCTATGTTGAAAAGCCCTAATTTGATTTAGACCTTTGTGTTTGGTTCTTCCTACTGCCTATTTCTTGTTAAGTTTTTTGTGATTATCATGCTTCGAATGATTCTTTAGTTTGTTTGTGGCATCTCTGTGTGATTATATTCATATGTTGTTCATCTCTTGACTCTTTCTGTCAACGTTGCTAGACCTTTCTGTTGCTTTGATTGTTTGTCTTACTTATTTATATGCTGAAGTATGGTGTTATAACTCTCTCTTGACTGATTCTAATCTCCTTACTTGATGGCTTGATTGAAAGGTTCCTGTAAAACCCTAGAATTCTATTCGATTGTTTAAATTAATTGACTTGTTGTAGTATTTTATTCTATTGAATCACTCCTTAGTTGGAGTTTCTGAACTTGGTCTTAATTGTTTACCCTATTGCATAGTATAACTGATTCTCTTCTTGTGGAGTCTTGACTGATTTTTATTTACCTTATATGGCTATGTGTTTTACCATTTGAATTTGAATACCTTGACCTAAGGGAGTGATTGTCTTGATTCCTTAGTTAATTGATTCTGAGTTTCCCTATTACTTAACAGGCCTGGATCCTTTCCTTATTTAAGTATGGTACTGATTTTCCTTTACCTTATGTGGTTGCATATCTTTATCATTTATGAGTTTGAATCTCATAATTCAAGGGAACCGTGTCATTGATATCCAGACTGATTGGGATTCTGCCTTCTCTTATTACCATGCATTTGTGATTCATACCTTATTTGATCACCTGTTTTCAACTATAAGTACTCATGCTCTTTCATTAAAAAAACGAAGAATAACAATGTTCTAAGCTTCTTACACACACACAGACTTGTGTTAAGAACTTACTCTCTCTTACAAAACTCTTTGCTCTGCTACTTCTCTCTTTTGCTCTTGGTTACTGTTAGCCGGCTACAAGCCAAGGCTAACCATTGTGCTCATTTTGCTCTTTCATTCTGCTCACTCTTTCTCACTGGTATGTTCTAATTAAGATTCAAGCTCCAAATCAATGTGTTTCTTATTGCTTCAGTTTATTATATTCCTAATTGTCTTCTACTTGTGCTTCTACTGTTCAACTTGATATTAAGTCTCTTGTTTAGCTTTCAGTACTCACCATGCTTCATCTCTTTAAGATTTACATGCTAATGCTTCTAGGATTGTTGTTTATTCTTGATTTGTACTTGTTATGCATGTATCCTGCTACAGTCTATTGTCATGTTTAAACTTGGCCATTTCTTGATTCCATGAACCCCTCTGATTTGTGCAGCTATGTTTAAACAAGTTTTACTAAATCTAGGCATCTCTTCCTGATTACTATGTGGCTTATATATCCTCTGAATTTCTCTGATTTGTGCAACTATGTTTAAACAAGTTTTATTGAATCTATGCATCTTCTCTTGCCTATTATGTGACCTATTTTTCCCCAATCCCCATTGTCTTCGTATAGCGGGACTTGTTCTGATCTGTTCTTCTCAGATACTACTACTGTTTTCAAAAGTTATTCTGTTAAAATAAATCTTCAGTTTGTAAGCTCTTCCAACTGGATCCTGTCTTTCAAAAACTCTTTTTCTCTTTTAAATACACTCCTGGCACTTCTCACTACTCCTAGAAACCTAAGTTCTACCCCCTCAGTGTAAGCATTGGTTAGGGAATCTTGAATTCCCTCTGAACTTTGACACACTGAGGCTGGTAATTCCACACTGACATGCTTCAAATTGTGGCAACTATGTCTGGGTGCTTGTATTGTCTAGGGAACCACGAGGTCCTTAGGGAGCTTTGCCGCACCCGGACCATGAAAGGATGTGAAACTCGAAAGGATTGAGGTTGGGAGATATGGGTCGGATTGAAGGCTCCCTATAGAATTAGCTTCTTATTTTCCTTTAAGTGATATAATTTATTAGTATTGGCTTGTAATAATTTGTAAACAAATAATTGGGGCTGGATAGTGGATATGGTAAGGGGTTATGCATGTTTAGTACAGTAACAGATAGAAATCATGACTATAGGATTTATTTCTCTATGTGTGCAATAGTATCCTGTTTAGGACATGCATATCATGCAATAGAAATCATGTTTAGGTTCTTTATTTCAGCATGTCTATTATGTTCCTGTCATTTTACAAGCCCTGCTCACTATTAACAACTCTAACAAAGTAATGAAACTGTCATGACATTCTACTGCTGCATCTTCATAAGCATTGCATATAGAAAACCTGTCTATAGGATTTTTACTTATGTGCATTAGATATCTTGCTATTTAGGACTTCATATTGGTTTTGAATTACAAATGTTGAACACCTAATCAACATGCTTAACCTTGCTAAAATGTGGTCAATTGGTTGAAACGATCTGCAAATGTAGCATCACCTCTCTAAAAATTGGAACTGAAGTCTGCATGCTCACTTTTAAACAAATAGGCAATGTATACAAACGCCTAGGCAAACTTTAGGCCTAATACATTATTAAAACCAAAACCTAATCGTGTTTCACTTAGCTGGTATTAGAACTAATCAGTCCCTTTGAAATTCTTAAACTTTGATGCTTTTCATTCCTATTTTATCTATTTCTGAAGTTCACTTTATTTCTTAAAAAACTCCTACTCTATTGTTTTCAAACACTGATTTTTGAAATCATGCATTCATTTCCTCTTTAACTAAGTTATTAGATTACTACTCTGTGTGTTTTCGAATTACTGGGTTTCAGAGGTAGTTTTCACTCTTTGCAATAAATCATTCCGTTCAATTGAATGCCTGCTCAATATTTTTAAAACTACTGTTTTCCTGAAAACATTTACTTACTCTCCTTTTACTAAAAGTCTTCCTTAAACTACTGACTCCTACTCTGCTTTAAACTACTGGACCTTCCAAAAGTCACTTTCCCATTTGAATCACTCTGTCATTCTAAATCATGCTTTACTGAAATTTTCTAAAAGTTCTTCATTTTCTTTACTGAGGACTCCATTGAATTGCTGCGCATTTTTGTGTTACTTACTTGAATTGCTAATCAATTCCTCTTCTTCAAACTGCTATGTTGTTACTGAACTTCCTGCTTTATTACTGAGTTTTCAAAAAAGGCATTCCCTTTTCTAAACTGTTGAAACCATACTGATTTCCAACTCAAAAAATCCTGTTTCAAATCCTGACCTTGAGACCTTGATTGTGTTTGAGACATGTTATCTATGTGTTTACTTGTGGAGGGATCTGTGAGCCCCGTATCTGCCCTTATGTGTTCCCATATATGTAGTTCTATTTGTTTTACATGTCGCTTAGAATTTTACCCTTTAAACCTAGGGGTTCAGCCTAGTACTCACCTTGTAGGATTAGTAGTCCTAAAAACCCTCCAGGACTTATAGAAGGGGACGGGTAATAGCACGCAATAAGCTTCGTGACCGACACACGCATTTTAAATATCTTATCGGGGCGGGAAGGGTAGAATATGGATATGATGACCGGTGCGCTAATACCACGTGTAGCCCCTCTTCAAGGCGTGACATACCGGGTATTGCATTGGTGTGATCCGTATTGATTTAAAACCTAGGACATTTTAATTCAAATGATTTTACTTTACTATTCTTTAAAATTCTTTTGACAATTTCAGCATTTACTTGAAATCCCCTCTTACGTGAGCCTTGCTTGTCATTTGTTTACTGTCCAAATTCATAAAACTTCTTGGCTGGGACCCACATTTGTGGATCTTGAGGGGTGCCTAACAGCTTCCCCTTGGGATAACTTGAAGCCCTTACCCAATCTCTGGTAATGCAAACTAGTTAATGAGTTATTTACTCTAGGTTCCCTAACGCACCATAAAAATTGTTAGATGGCGACTCTTCCTTTAAAGAGTTTTCCAAAATGTCATAAACCCGATCTCTCCGTACCCAACCCGTGCGAGGAAAAAGGGGGCGCGACAATAGCTACAACAAGTTGTTCTACTTTACAGTTGCTACAGGACAAACCAAGTCAAAATCCCCAACGGTGCACGCCCACACGCCCATCACCTAGCGTGTGCGTCGCTTCCAATTAATCACATAACACAACAATCCGGGGTTTCATACCATCAGGACTAGATTTACAACCGTTAGTTACCTCAATCCGAGCAAATACCTTCCCCGCAATGCTTTTGCCTCTCGATTCGGGCTCCAAATGCTCCGAATCTAATCACAACCAGTACAATGCCATTAATATATGCTAAAGGAATCAATTCCACAAGAAAATTACTAAATTAGACTCAAAACCCGAAATTCACGCAAACACGGCCCCCGGACCCATGTCTCAAAATCCAAAAAAGTCACAAAATGGGAAAGCCCATTCACCCACGAGTCCAACCATATGAAATTTATCAAAATCCGACATTATTTGGTCGCTCAAATTCCCAATTTACAGTCTCCAAAATCCCAAGCCCTTACCCCTCGTTTCACTTCAAAAACCGCACTAATTAGGTGAGAAATCAACGCGAAAATACCATAGCTAAAAATAATAAAGCTCAAGTAATTTACCTCAGTGAATATCCTTGAATCCCCTTCAAAAATCACCCAAAAAGCTCCAAAGTCCGAGCTGAAAATGGTGGAAATTACGAAAGATCACGAAGTCCTCTATTTATACATTCTGCCAAGTGAAACCGCACATGCACTCCCTTCTACGCATCCGTGGGACCGCATATGCGGACCATTCTCCGCTTCTGCGGAAAATCACTTAAAGTCCCTTTGAATGACTTCTGCGTCTCACGACCGCATCTACGATGTAAAGTGAGTACCTCTATCTGAAATGATGGAAGCTGGAATACCATGCAAGCGAACAATCTCTCGGATATAAATCTTAGGTAACCGCTCTAAAGTGTAAGTAGTACCAACTGGAATGTAGTGTGCGGACTTGGTCAACCGATCCGCAATAACCCAAATAGCATTGAACTTCCTCGAAGTCCGTGGGAGCCCAACTACGAAGTCCATGGTGATCTGCTACCACTTCCACTCCGGGACCTAGAATCTCTGAATCAAGCCACACGGTCTCTGATGTTCATATTTAACCTGTTGACAGTTGAGACACCGACCCAACTATATCCTTCTTTATCCGCCTCCACCAATAGTGTTGTCTCAAATCCTGGTACATCTTCGCGGCACCTGAATGGATTGAATACCGCGAGCTATGGGCCTCCTCAAGAATCAACTCTTGGAGCCCATCTACATTAGGCACACATATCCGACCCTGCATCCTCAACATGCCGTCATAACCAATAGTCACATCTCTAGCATCACCTCACTGAACCTTGTCCTGAAGAACGAGCAGGTGGGGGTCATCATACTGACGCTCCGTGATACGGTCATAAATAGAAGACCTAGAGACCACGCAAGCCAATAGCCTACTGGGCTTCGAAATATCCAATCTAACAAGCTAGCCCGCTAAGGCCTGAACATCCAATGCCAAGGGTCTCTCTGCTGCTAGAATGTATGCTTAATTTCCCAAACTCTCTTCCCGATGACTCAAAGCATCGTCCACCACATTGGCCTTCCATGGATGGTTCAAAATAGTGATATCACAGGCCTTAAGAAGCTCTAACCACCTCCGCTGACGCAAATTAAGATCCTTCTTCTTAAACTTATGCTGCAAACTCCAGTGATTAGTATAGATCTCACAATGAACCCTATATAAATAATTCCATCAAATATTCAAGGCGTGAACAGTGGTTGCTAACTCAAGATCATGGACATAATAGTTCTTCTCAGGAGTCTTCAACTGGTGCGAGGCATAGGCAATCACCTACCCTACTACATCAGAACACATATAGTACCTATCCTCGAGGCATCACAATACACAATGTAAGAACCTGAAGGTGATGGAAGAACTAACAATGGAGTTGTGGTCAAGGCAGTCTTGAGCTTCTGAAAGCTCTCCTCACACTCATCCGGCCACTTGAATGTAGCACCCTTTTGAGTCAATTCGGTCAAGGGCGATGCAAAATGAAAATCCCTCCACAAAGCGACGGTAATAGCCCGCCAAACCAAGAAAGCTCCTAATCTTCGTGGCTGATGATGGTCTAGGCCAACTCTGCACTGCCTCTATCTTCTTCAGATCCACCTGAATACCCTCACTAGACACCACGTACCCCAAGAATGCAATTGAACCGAGCCAGAACTCACATTTGGGTAACTTTTCATAAAGCTTCTCCCCCCATAATATCTGTAATACAATACTCAAATGCTAATCATGCTCCTCCAAGCTACGAGAGTACACCAGGATGTCATCAATGAATACAATAACGAATGAGTCCAAATACGGTTGGAATACACTATTCATCAAAAGCATGAATGTTGCTGGGGCATTGGTCATCCCAAAAGACATCGCCAAGAACTTATAATGGCCATATCGGGTCCTAAAAGTTGTCATAAGAATATCCGAATCCCGAATCTTCAGCTGGTGACACCCGAACCTCAAATCAATATTAGAGAACACCCTCGCTCTTTGAAGCTGGTCAAAAAGATCATCAATACGAGGAAAAGGATACTTGTTCTTGACTGTTACCTTGTTCATGTCACGACCCAAATTGATGGGCCGCAACGGGCATCTGGTACCTTACTCAATCGAGTACTAACGTAATGTATCTTTCTTATTACATCACCATAGGTAAGTGGGCCAGAATGGGTGTCATGAGATCACCTGAGTAAACATGAGGGAATACCCGACGTAGAATGACCACATATGATATATAAACTCATACCTGTGACATACGGTCCTATAAGGCCAATGTGATACCTTATATACTTAAAATAAAGGCCGACAAAGCCATACAAGTATCTGTATACATGACCATTATCTACAAGCCTCTAACAATACATACTTATCATAAAGGTCGGGACAGGGCCCCGCCATACCAAACAATACACGTCTAAATTATACTAACCAAACAAGCAACTCCGGAGCAAATGAAGCGCACCAACATCTTCCGTTGAGCTGATAGCCTACTTGGAGGACTCTTGACCTGTCTATTAGAACCCGCGGGCATGAAATGCTGCGTCCTTACGCAAAAGGGACGTCAGTACAAATAATGTACCGAATATGTAAGAAATGAAAATCATTAAATAATAGACATGAGAGAAACATGAAGTAAAAAACTCAACATGTATATCTGAATTGCTCTGAGAATCATTTAATATTATATTATCATGCATATGTGTATAAATTTCATACCATGCATTGGTATATGCGTTCATAACATCATCAAGCCTATGAGGGCATCCCATCATATCATCTCGGCCATTGTGGGCAAATCATCAATGTATACCAGCTGATTAGGTAATGGTGCGTATATAGCACTGTATCCTTTTTCTATTTCCACATACATAAAATATACATATATACGCGTATATAATTCCATCTGGTCATGGGTCAATATACATGTATAAATGAATGAAATGCACGAGAAGTACGTCAATAAAATCTCTCGGAATGTCATAAGACCATTATGCCTTTGAATAATATCATGAAGTAAAAATTTTCAACTTACGTATTTTATAATACCCATGAACAAAATATAGAATAATACGACATATGTGGAATCAAGAATATAAGCATCTTTAGCATTTCTATGAATAGAGTCATTTATGGAAGTTGTGCATTTGCTCGTTTTGTTTGTGTTGTATGGATCATGCCAAAAGGAAATAAGGAATAGCCTTAACATACCTGGCGTAAGGAAAAATTCGTCTGATATTCTTAAAAAGGTTGCATTGTACTCCCTTAGAATCGCAAAATCTCACGTTGCTAATGTGCTAAGAAATCTCGTTGGATTTCTTTTGTAGGAATAGGTTGATGTTTTTGTAAGAACTCTCGTTGAAGATGTTAGGAATATTTTGTAGGAATTGGTAATGTGCAAACGGTCAGGTCTGGTTGTAGTCTTTGTATTCGAGATATTAGAAATGAGTATATTACTTTGCCGCCTACCAAAAACTCAAGATATTAGAGATGAGGTGTTATGTAATTAAAACATTACTTTGCCACCTACAAAAAATGACTAAGTCCTCATTTGTTTTTTTAAGATTAAGACGTCTGAATCTGAATACACATCTGAATATCAAGATGTGTATTAAGATTAAGACATCTGAATCCGAATACACATCTGAATATATTAAGATGTGTATTAATATATGAATAGAAATAACTAAGACTGTTTGATTTTTAACATCTGAATATATAAAATTTATCATTATTTGAAAATTAATATACATAAAATTCAAATGTAATATTAACTAATCAAATATTCTATCAATAAAATATAGTTTTAAAATATGATAGTTGTTGGTGGTGATGGCTAACGGGTGAACACCGACTAGAGGCGGTGGTTGGTGGTAGTTTTGATTAACGATGGTGGTTCATGCTAGTATCTAGTAGTGATTGGTAGTTGTTGCGATTATGATTGAGGATGGTGATGGTGGGTGGTGATAATTAATAATGGTGGGTGATAGTAGTAGTTGTGACTAAGAAAGGTGGTGGGTGGGTGGTGGTAGGTTATAATAATGGGTAGTGTCGGTTGTGGTTGTTGATGGTGATGGGGTGGTTAGTTGTGGTTGTTGAGGTGGATGAATGTTGATTGTGGGTGAGAATGATATATGGTGGTCGGAGTGGTAGGATAGTGGGTGGTGATGGTCGATAATAGTGGCGGCTATGATTGAAGATGATGGTGGCGTGCTGGTGGTGGATGTGGTGGTGGTGGTGGTGTGGGTGGTAGTGGTGATTGAGTATGGTGGTGATGGCATGGTGGTATTTGATAATGGAAGACGATGGCGGCAGTTAACAATGAATATGTGATAGCATCTAAAATTAAATGAAGTCTCTGTTATAGATCTTAATCATACAGACTTATTCAGACCCACTAAGTGGTTGTGAATTAAAAAAATAAACACACTTAAAATAAGAGATATCTATTCAGAAAAAAATGGGACCTCCAAAAACTATCTTTGGAACTGTCTAAAGAACTCAACAAAAATATTCTAAAGGTGAAGATTCGTGAAAAAGGTCCCATACATGATATTCCCATATGGTCTCTCTGTTCAAAAGGTAATTTCAGCACCAAAAATTGTTACTCTTTTATTGAATCCCTAACTTAGCAGCATGGAGAATTTGACTGGGTGTGGTCATTATCTTGTCCTAATAAAATAAGATTTTTTATGTGGTAATGCCTACATAATAAATTTCCATGTAGAAAATACCTCTCCAACATTGGTATTAATATTGACCCTCAATGCCCTATATGCAACATGAAAATGGATGAATCTATTTCACACATATTTTTTGAATGCACTTCTGCTAAAAACATTTGGAACAAAATACAACTCAAAAACAAAGCCATTAACATGAATCATAATTTAATCAGTTGGGACACTTTCTTACCTTTTGCTATATGGGGAATTTGGATCAATACAAATAAAAATAACCAAAATAACACTTTAAACCCCATCAATATAAGTCACATCATTCAGCAAGCCTTAGAATACAAATTGCTCACATCCCATAACCCATTGCCTGTGGAAAAGATTCTAATAAAGGTACACTGGATAAAACCTCCAAAAGGGTGGTAAAAAATGAATGTGGATGCAAGCTACACTAAAGGAAAATGCAGCACTGGTGGGATTATGCGCAATGAGGAAGGATGGATCGTTAGCTTCAGCAAGCTCACAAACACTAGAGGATCAGTAGAAGTTGAACTCAAAGCAATCAAGGAGGGCCTTAAAACTGCTCAAGAATGGGAACTTTTCCCATTGGAGATCGAGACCGATTGTGTTGAGGCATTGCATGCAATTCTTAATGGCAATAAACATTATGATTGTCTTGTTAAATCATGTAGGTTGTTAATGCACCAAGGGAAGGCGTCCCTCCTCAGGCACAACTTTAGAGAAGGCAACAGGGTAGCACACCTCATGGCCAAGCTGGGAAGCAGTCACAGGAAGAAAGGAAAATCAGTTTTTGTAATACCACCAAGTAGTTTGGAAAACCATGTAATAGCTGATAAAAACAATGCTACTGTTTTTGTTAAGAACTTGTCTTTAATTGAGTGCAACTCCTTAGCAAGCATAGGAAATGAATGTTCCCTACGTGGCAAATGTAATGATGTAACAAACAATATTTAGCTCTCTAGTAATATAAATCCTATTTGCTAAAAAAAAAGATTCAGACCTCCATGAAGTGCAAACAAATGATGCCTAAGAGTCATGTATTGAAGTGTCTTGCTGCCACGTTTTTGCTTTAAACTTTATCCAAAGCCTTCAATTAATCCACCACTAATTATTAATTAACTAGGTAATGTCCCATTACACAATAATTAACCAATTATTCACATATTAAAAGTTATCCCAAATTACTTAAAATGGTACTCACTTTTAAAACACTTTATACACCTTACTATCATGGTCATGTGGTACCTTGTATGGCACTAGTCCATAAATATCGGGTATTTTAGCTCGGGCCGTATTTTATCCCAATATGTCAAACTTTGACAAAAAAAATTTTCCTTTGATTTTCTTACCCTCTCACCTTCACGAATTTACTCATCACATGTTTGAAATAGCATAATGCTTATAATCTCAAAATAATCTCATTCCCGAACTTACGCCGATTAGCTTACGACGAAACTTTAACGTACAAAAATACGAAATGTAACATCTCATTTCCTTGCTTATATCAATTTACTTATGGCGTACTTCCACGTACTAAAACATGGGGTGTAACATCATTCCCCCCTATTGGAACATTCGTCCTCGAATGACCAGATATCTCTTATGAATACTTTAATTCTCTCCTTGCCATCTAGGCGATTGTTCTATGAATAAATCCAATGTCCAGGGTATTCCCCCTTTTAGGCCTCTTCCTCTCCATGACTTGTGGTCGGAATCCTTCCAATCTCGTAAATGTTTCTACCTTCTGTCATGCAGCCTGTACGACTCTAATCTTGTAAATGTGCCTATGGGACTCTTCTCTCCGTTTTCCTCAAGCTTTTAGCCAATCTCAAGGCGTCACTTTGGAAACATATATTGAGCTTGATAAGATGTCTCTATGGCCATCTATAGGTATACTGAAGTTCTTCGCTTGGTAATTTGTTGAACTTAAGAATTTTGTTATACCTTATTTCCTAGATCCGTTTATCCATCTGTATGACTTTACTTCCATAACTCTTATTTCGATTTATCGTTGCTGAGGTCTGCTCTCAACTCCAGGTTACTTTTGTTGCTGAGGTCTGCTATCAACTCCAAGTTACTTTTGTTGCTTATCCTGTATGTATAAATCTAAGTCCTTTAATGCTTCTTCATTACTGTTTATCTTAAGAATGACGACCTAATATCATCTCATACCTTTTAACTTTTATCCATCCATATTGATCTGTAATATACCATTGATAACTTGACGTTATATGTAATACTGCCGCTAGGGCTCACATCTCATTGGGGACTTCTAGAGTAATGAGATTGATCCACCTATGGGCGATACTATACTTCCATAAATCGTATTTTATAGCATCCCAATGTGATTCACGTTACGTAAGTATTTTAATACCGTATAATTCATGAAATCCCCCTTTATTTTCTTCAAATCATTACTCAATCGAAGGCCCAACTCCATCCTTTATCTTTCATAATGACACCCTCATTCTACTACCAGGGCAGCATTCCATCTCTTGTAAATGCTATTAGTCTTAGACTCTTTTGAGTTTAATCAGGCTATACTGAACTTTCTATAACTTAGAGAAACCATCAGCTCTCTTGTTTTCCTGGGCTTAATCCCGATGATTCATCCGTTTCTTGTTACCTTCACACTCGCCCTTTCTTGTCCTTACACTTGTCTGCCTTAAACCTTGTCATTCTATCATACTTTAGCTTGCGACCTACACATATGTATTTATACTACTCGCAAGCTTCCTTCGACCTACTTGCACCATAGATTTCCCAGTGTTATTTTGGAACATCAAGCGAGACATCACATCGTCTCTAGCTCTTCATTACTCTTTTAACTAGACCTCCCGATACCTAGAAACCATATGCTGGAAGATATGTCACTGACGACGCCGCTATCATTCCTGGATACTGAATCCCAGGGTTTCTAGCCTTCTTCTTTCCGAAGTATTGATTATTCACAACCTTCTGCCTTTGAGTATCTCGTACGTCATTCACCTTTACCTTACTTACCTTAAAATATTGCCTCTTATTATTCTATCTCTCTCATAACCTTCCTTCCACAAAGGTATGATTCACATCCACAACTTGAAGCCCTATTATCATACTTGCATCTCTGGTGCGTACAAAATTCGGTGAGAACTTCATACTAACTTCTTATGAGGCTGGTTGTAATGACCCGGTATGTCGTTACGTAGAACCTGCATTATAATTACTGTTATTGACTTGTCATACGTTGGTTATACTGTTATTGATTTGTTAGAGTTGGTTGACTTGAAATCGAAATGGTTGTAGTGAGAGTTTAGCCACTTAAATAGCCTTAAAGTTGGAAAAGTCAACTGAGAGTTGACGTATTGGTAAATGACCTCGGAATGCGGATTTTTGGCTCAGATAGCTTCGATAGGTGATTTGGGACTTAGGAGTGTGTTCAGAATAATTTTGTGATGTCCGGTGTAGAATTAGGCTTGAATTGGCGAAAACTAATTTTTGGCAATTTTTGGCCGGCAGTAGAAAAAATAGGCTATCGAGGTCGGAATTCCCGGAAGTTGGAACAAGTTCGTAATGTCATTGTGGATATGTCTGCAAAATTTTAGGTCAATCTGATGTGTTTTGGATAGTTTCGGGATCGTTGGTGGATTTTAGAAATTTCAAAGTTCTTAGGCTTAAATCCGATGTGATTTTGGTGTCTTGATGTTAGTTTTGGTGTTCCGAGGGTGCAACTATGTTTGAATTATCATATGTGATGTGTTAGTATGTTTGGTTGGGGTCCCGAGGGGCTCGGGATTGGTTTCGGGTGGTTAATGGGCATTTTTTCCTTAGGAAAATCTGTTGTTTTGCTGGTGTAAGTGCAGCAACACATTGTTCACTCCGATCGCGAGAAATGGTTCGCGATCGCGTAGAGTAACCTGTAGCCCGGTCATTTTTGTATATCGTGATCACAGGGGTAGGTGTGGGATCGCGAAGGTATGTGGCGTTAGTCAGTGCGATCGCGTGTGCATTGGTGCGATCGCGTAGGGTTAGTGAGGCGCGTGGGGAGTGGGGTCAACTGTTCTTCACGATCACGTGTGTTGGGTCGCGATCGCGTAGGTTGAGGTTTTATTGAATCGCGATCGTGTGGCATATGTTGCGATCGCGTAGAGTCTTCAGAGGGCCTGGGGTAT
This sequence comes from Nicotiana undulata, assembly GCA_005239495.1. Lineage (NCBI taxonomy): Eukaryota > Viridiplantae > Streptophyta > Magnoliopsida > Solanales > Solanaceae > Nicotiana > Nicotiana undulata. The sequence goes on from ML294628.1 coordinate 17,366, forward strand.
CTGTTCTTCGCGATCGCGTGAGTACTGTCATGGGCGGCTTTCCAGCCATGCCCCATGACCCCTTGGACGCGCCCCGCGGCGTCCCCAGCAAGCCTCTCAACGCCTAGCGCCACAAACGGCCCCGTGGTCTTGGCCGCACCAAGTGACAAGCGGGCATGTGCCTCTGTCGCCCCACCAATTTCCCTCGCTAGCGCCCAGCTGCAAGCAGCTCCCAACAGCGCCGCGCGCGCAGACAATGCCGCGCGCGCAGATCGTGATGCCTGAGACAAAGTTGCTGCCAACGGACCTGTTTCTACCTTTGTAGAAAACTAAGTCCTTTTCTTTGTAAATATAGACTAGCTTTATTCCATGTACTTTCATTATGTTTCTCTAGCGTAGTTTAGTCTACTCATGTAACTTTGGTTTATTTTTTTTAAGCATTATTAGGGGGTATCAAGCATTCAAAACTTTCTAGCAAGCAA
>ML294629.1:0-39610 GCA_005239495.1 Nicotiana undulata
CATACGGTGAGCTGTCTTCTTGGCGTCATCCTGACAGCACCTCTGGAGCCTTCTAGTTTCATTTTGCTCAGTCTTTTGTTCCAGACTGCGGCTTGTATATTTTTGCATATGTATTTCTGTCGTTGTATCTATGTAGCCGCCCGTTGACACTGTGACACTAGTCCTAACACACACTTGTTGTAGTTATGTTGGTAATTTGGGGTTGTATATATTGGGCCTAGCTGTGGCTCAGCTTGTTTCTATGGCCTTACCCCATACCGTTGATTATATTCTGCACTTTTATTGTTATAGTTGTACATTGGCTTGCCTAACCTCGCCGTTAGGTGCCATCACGACTTGAACCGGTTTTGGGTCGTGACAATTGCTTCACTATGTTATTGGGTCTTTGATTCTGTTGCTTCTTGTGTGTTTATCCTACTTGAATCAGTATTGTCTTGAATCCCTGAATGATTGTGAGTAGTACTATACTGATTTTCGATACATGAGATTTTCCTTTAATTAGTACCAATTTCGAATCTCTGGTTTCTTGTGTGAAGATTCTTTACTGATCTCCGACAATTTTCTTGTTTTTACAACTTTAAATCATTATATTACCTTATTACGTGGTTGACTGCACTATTAAGGGATCCTTACTGTTATTTCCTTAATTAGACTCTATGTACCTAGCCCTAATTACTTGTTATGTACTTGCAATATTTGAATTACCTCTTTGATTAATATACCCCTGCTACGTGAGTTCTTGCCTTATTTGCTACCTACCGTTTGAAATGACTCCCTTAATTAAGGGAAGACTTCTGATTCTTATTTTACTTATTTGAGTTATTATAATTACTGAACAAACTGATTCCTTTCTTATTAATCATGTATTGGTTCCTCTTGCCTTATGTGTCACTGGTCCTTACCGTTTGAACTAATTCCCTTAACTTAAGGGAGTACTTGCCTTAGTTTCCTGATTGATTGATTATGAGTTCCTCAATTGATATGCTAACATGATTCCTACCTTATTTACCTAACCTTCAAATTGTTATAAATATGCTCTCTTAGGGCAGACTCTAGACACGAACACTTGTGGTTCAAATCTATCTCTCTTACACTTAAACTCTCTGCTCTATCTCTTTTGTGCTACTTTCTAATGCCTATTGTTAGCCGGCTACAAGCCAAGGCTAATCATTGTGCTATGTCTCGTGCTCATGCTGTGTTCATTATCTCTTACACTGGTATGTTCTAATTTCGATTAAAATTTCAAACCAATGTGTTCCCTGCTTCTCCAATTTATCATATTCCTTATTTGCTTCTATTTGTGGTTCTGTTGTTCAACATGCAATTAACCTCTTTGCTCCATCTACGTATGCTAGCCATGTCTTATCTCTTTAGGGTCTGCATGCTCTGTCCAATCAATAACCAGACTAATATGTTGTTGTCTATTCCTAGTATGCATCAATTGGGCCATTGTCCCAAGTTGTTTTAATGTCATGTTTAGTATTAAAACATGTGCTCTTCTGCCTCCTGAATCCCTTAAGCCTCTCTGATTATTATTTTTTTGCAACTATGTTTAATCAAGTACTCTTGAATCTATGTATTACCATTGCACTAATTGCAAGGACTTCTGTCTGTTATGTTATCTATTTGTCCCCATCTCCCATGATCCTTGTGTGAAGGTTGTTCTTTGAGTATTATTGGAATTTGTTTGGGTTCTATGATTGGTCTGTCATTTATATGATTTCACTGCTATTTTCGAAAAGCTATTTTCCAAATGACTCTCTTAGTTATAAAATCTTTCAACTAAGTCTCTTTCAACACTGTCTCTTTCAAAACCTTTTTTAAAACTCACACCTGGCACTTCACTTTACTCTTAGATCCTTAAGTTTCCCCCCCCCCCCCCTCAGTATGAACACTGCTTTGGGAACCTCTTGAGTTCCCTTTGAACTTTGACACATTGAGGCTGGTATTTCCACACTGCACATGCTTAACTCTTGGTGACTATGTCTGGGCATGGGCATTGCCCGAGAGCCCATGAGGTCCTTAGGAAACTTTGACACACCTGGACTATGAGAGGCTATGAAATACTAAAGGCACTGAGGTTTGGAAGATTTGGGCCTAAATGAAGGCTCCCTATAGAGATAACTTCTAATTTTTCTTTTGGTTATGTAATTTATGATCTCTGGTCTTTAATAATTTGTAAACAAATATTTGTGGTTGGATAGTGAAAACGGGTGGGAATATGCATGCTATAGTGTAGATACAGGTAGAGATCATGACTTAGGTTTACTTTCCTTATGTGTGCAATAGTAACCATGTCTAGGTACAACAAGCATGCCATACATATCATGTTGCTCAGCTTTATTGCATTCATCTTCTCATTACACTTAGAAATCTTGTTTATAGGGTGAATAACGACAACGAAAAATAGCTATCACGATATTTCTGCTCATGTTTCATCTTCTGAAATGTCACTTAGAAATCATGTCCATAGGGCTAATAACGACAACAAATTGCTATCATGTGGTTCTGGCTATTTATTCTGAAATATGATCTAAAATCTCACCTTAGGATGAACGTGTTAACGAATTACGATCTTATCTTACCACGCTATAGAGATCCTGCTTTAGGTAAACAATAATTGAAACTGTCATACTACCTATCTCGAAATTATGCATAATTCATGCATTTAGAATATCCTGCTTAGATCCTGCATCATTTTGCATTCTTACTTTGTATTTGATATCATGCTTCCTAGGACTACATTTGTATTCGTTTAAGCACCCCCCTAGCCTGGTTAAGGGTTAAAACAGACTCACCCTTGTTTAATAACTAGTTTCTGAAAGCTGGACACTTAGAACAGTATAACTTGAGCAATATTTGTAGTAATTGGTACGCCTAGGCAAGCCTTAGGTATTAAACTTGTTAAAACTGAAAGTATACCTCTTTATACATACCGTTTGACTAATAACAGGTTAAAATCAGTAGTTAGAAATTGGTAAAATTCCTTCTCTAAAATTCAGTACTAAAACTGCCTAGTTATTACATTCTCGCCTAGATATCATGCCTTAGGTTCTGAAGTTAAAAAGGCGTTACCTATGTTTGAGTCATGCTAATTATGTGCATAACTTGTGGAGGAATACTTGGGCCTCATATATGCTCTTATTTGTCTTTCCCCTTATTTGCAGTTCTAATTATTTTTGCTTGTCGCTTAGAATCTTGTCCTTTAAACCTAAGGGGTCAGCCTAGTACCTCCCTTTTAGGATAGTAGTCCTAGCTTCCTTCGAGACTGATAGGATGGGACGGGTAATAGCACAAAATAGATTTCGTGACCAACACACGTTTTAATTACCTTCACGGGGTGGGAAAGGGTAGAATATGGATATGATAACCGGTGCACTAATACCACGTGTAGACCCTCTCTGAGGAGTGTCTATCGGGTATTGCATTGATGTGATCCATATTGTTTAAACCTAGGATGTCTTTCTCTCAAATGTTTTATTAGTTCTTCCAAAATTTAATAACTTCAATGCTTATTTGAAATCCCCTCTTATTTGAGCTATTACTTGTTACTTGCTTATTGTACAAAATTCACGAAAACCATTTGGCTGGGAACCACAGTTGTGGATCCTCAAGGGTGCCTAATACCTTCCCCTTAGGATAATTTCAAGCCCTTACCCAATCTCTGGTGATGCAAACTAGTCTCATGAGTTAATTACTCTAGGTGCCCTAACTCACCTTAAAATCGTTAGGTGAGGACTCTTCTTTTAACCCTCTTCCTTTAAAAGGAGTTGACAGAATGTCACGAACCCGATCTCCGCTAAGGAAAAAACAAGGGGGCGCGACAGGTTATCATACTGGCACTCTCTAATATGGTCATAAAGAGAAGACCTGGAGGCTACACGAGCTAACACCCCGTGGAGCTTTAATAGATCCAATCTCACTAATTGGCCCGCTAAAGCCTGAACATCAAGTGCCAATGGTCTCTCTGCTGATGGAAGATATGCTAGACTCCACAAACTCTCTGCTCTGTGACTCAAGGCATCGGCCACTACATTGGCCTTCCCCGGATGGCATAGAATAGTGATATTGATGTTTTATACTTCAATACCACACAAGAGGGGGGGTGATTTGTGTGGTGTCCAATTTTGAGTGTTGTCTCAATAGAAGAACCTAGTTCTTCTTGGTGTTCCAAATTCTACTGGTGCGGAATAATAAATGCAGTAAAGTAAAAACACAGATATTTTTACGTGGAAAACACCTGGCTCAAAAGGTGAAAAAATCACGACCTACTACTCAGTAGGATTTTCCCAAACTCTTCACTACAATTCTGAGCCAAACATCATTTACAAAATAATCTCTTTTGTAAACCTAAGGATTAACTCTAATCCCTTTGTGGCAAACTAGCCTCTAGCTAATTGCGACAACTTCAAGTTAACTCTAACTTGAACAGTGTTTACCTATTACAATTTTCTTCTAGCTAAAGCTAAAAGATACAATATTAAATCTCCTACTACAACAAACTAGACTTAAAAGACAAACAGATGGAACTGGTTCTTCTAGTTGGTCCATAGCCTTTGTGTCACACAAGGATTCTACTTGAAAAATAGCTCTGGGAATTTTGCTTTCAATTCTTGTTTCACTTCTGCCTTTGTGCGATCCATTCTTCAGTTGGAATGCTTCAACATTATATAGCGCCAGTAGTTGAGATGTTCTTATTTAGTTCTAATGTAACTCTTCCTTGGTGGAAGAGTTTGTATTTATCTCAACTTCCTCCTTCTGTTTCTGTCCTCGGTGAACTCGAACTCTAACTCTAACCTCTTATCAATTTGTAACCTTTTCGCATCAGGAGACAACCTCTTAGTTTATGGATAATTCACATATTGTGTTTATCTCTTGTGCATGTACGCTTCTTGTGCCAATGGGTCTGTTCGAGTATGTTTTCCCTGATGGACCTGGTTCAACTGAGTAGACATTTGTCAATCTTCAAAACCATGCAGTGACTTGGTTCAACAAATTCTCCCTTTTTTATGATGACAAATTTTGTGCTTAACCCTGTATAAACTTCAAACACTTTGTATGGTTTTAAGCATTATCATAGAGAGACCAGGTTCATTAGGTTATAAATATCACAACTATTTGAATTTTGAAAAGCACATATCTTCCCCCTTTTGGCCTCATCGAAAAGTTGCAAAATCATAAACTTACCAGAGTTGTTAACCATTATTCATGGCCATTGACGCAACTGCAGGTGCAAAACATGATTAATTATCAAAATAAACCAATAAAATGTAAGCTATATAAGAAACTGAGAAAAAGACAATTAACTAAAACAGCAGAATTCATTGATTAGAACGCAATTCAAGCACCATACAAAAAAAACTAAAGCAGTCACTACCATGAGCAAAAAAAAACAAAGAAAACAGAAACAGAACAAATCCCGAACTGGGCATTGAGAAGGGTTGTGGCACTAGATTTCCTAAGGTTGGGAAGGGGCAGGGGAGGTTGTGGTCTTGGCTTGAAAAATATAGAGCATTTTTGAAGAACACCCTCATTCTTCTCATTCTCCTTAGATAGTTCAGATCTGAGAGCATCCCGCTCAACTTCAACCTCATTAAGGCGAGATTTTAATCGAAGGATCTCTGCATCCTTTATCTCACTTTCCTGCACCAACGACCTGACTTTGCTATTGACTGGCTGCTTCCTAGATGAACTAGGTTCATCCTCAGGAACATTGACAATATAATCACATGTCAGCAAAGTGTTCTTCCCAAAATAATCCTTAGCATTAGCCATCTGTCACGACCCAAACTGGAGGATCATGACTAGTACCCGGGCCATACTTGCCGAGCACCAACGTACATTTTATCTAATCTTCTTATTATCTTTAAGGGACGAAGAGATCAATATAAGTGGTAGATATGGATTATGAACACCAAACAATGAAAGATAATGGAATGAACATGGATAACAAGGGATAACAAGACTGCCAAGAAACTACATATAAGTTAGGAGCTACCACGCTTCCATGAAAGACTATACAACAAAAATCATCAGACAAAGCATACCAAACTATACATAAGCCTACACCTATCTATGAGCCTCTAAAGGAGCATGAGTAATGCAGCATAGTCGGAACAGGGCCCCGACATACCTATAATATCTATAACAAAAATGCATACCAAGACCACGGTAAGTCCGGAGAAGGGATCTCGCCTATAACCGCTGAACTGGAAAGCCTACTGTGGTGGGGGAACTGCGTCTACCTGTCTATCAGAATCTGCAACACGACATGCAGCGTCCACAAATAAAAAGGATGTCAGTACGAATAATGTATTGAGTATGTAAGGCAGGTCAATATAAATATGAGCAATAATGTAAAGAGAGGTAGAGAAGATACAACTTGTAACATCTGAGTGCTTCTAAGAGAGAGTAACATGAAATGCATGATACATATATATACATAATCTTTTAAAAACATCCGCCTCTCTGGGAATCATCATCATCCTATCAACATCCGCCTATGTGGGCATCATCATCATCATATCATACCCGACCTCAAAGAGGACTCGGTAAACACAACTGATTAGTGGTTGCACAATAGGTGCCATACCCGGCCGACTATAGCGCGGCTCAGTAGTGTAAAATAGATACATATATACATATAATGCATGTAGGACTCATTGGAATCATATTATGAACCTTTCGGAGTGACGTAAGATCGATATTCTCCGTACACGTTATTAGGATTAACTCTTCGTCAAGAATATTATAATAATCAGGAAGTACCAACAACATTGATAACATAAGAATAAGAGAAGCAACCTCAACATCAATAGTTCCATAAGAAGGGAAACAATGTAAGTACTGCTAGATTCTAAGAGTAGAGTATCTTTGGAAGCTCGTTCATTGCATTATGTACAATCGGAGTCGTGCAAAAGAAGGAAAGGAATAGCCTCACATACCTTTGCAATCTTCTCTCCCATCGTCAACCAAGCTCAATATGATCTTCTTACGTCTACAACCCTACATCTATATGGTGTTTCTCACCACCCTTACTCCTCCAAAACTCCACAATACATTAGAAAACACGCAGCCCAATAGCAACACAAAACAATCCGCAAAATAGTCTGCTACAAGTGAATAACTCAAACTCACGGCTTCCGATCACCGTCCCGTGAGTTCTTACAAGTATAAAACGAATTAACATGAATTTACAACACAAAAATGGATGAAAGAGAGCAGTAAACTCACCTTACTTGTTGGTTAACTCAGCCCTTATCTTGGTTCTTCAAACTCTAGGGTTTACCCCCAATTTGAACTTGAAAGAGAGGGAAAATCAATTAGGGTTTGTGGATAATTTTTGGGAGGAAGTTTGGAGGGGTTTAGGTCTGGTTATTTGTGAAATATAATGAGGGATATATTGAAGGAGATGAGCCTTTTAATGGGCTCTTTTACTGACCCGAAATTGCCTCTTTTTGGGCTATCATTTAACCAAGTAGGTCACCCACCTACTTGTCACCTAGCAGCTTGTGCAGTCTCGCAACAATGTCTATATCTCTCTATTCCAATGTCGTATTGATAAATGGTTTAATGCGTTGGAAAATAGACTCATAGATATTCAATTTGGTGAGTCGATCACCCTGTAATTCCAAGAAGATTTGGATAAAAGCTTAATAACATTTGACCTAAAGTTTAAGTAAAACTATGAACCTAAGTTGCGACAACTCTTGTCGACTTTTGATTCATAACTCATTTGACTTCAAGACTATGATACGGATATTATATGATTCAAATACCTTAAAGCACGACCTCTTGAGAATATCAAGCACCCATAGGTTTACCCAAAAATGTGAGTTACAACATCCTTGATTCGTTTAACTTCTAATACGTGTTAATCACTCTTATACACTCTTGTATCATTTAAGATCAATAGGATTAACTTCTTATCATCTCAAAGGTAATCTCATCTCATTTTTACGTCGATTGACTTATGGCATGAGCCAACGTACGTGAATATGGGTTGTAATACCCTCTCAGCGTTCTTCACCGGAACCTTGAAATGGGCAAGCACACCCGTAAGAATAAAGCCATAAGGAATAGTGTGTGCCTTGGTTCCATTCACAACTCTGTCCAAGAGCTGAATGATGAAAGTTGGCCAATTTATCTGCTTACCCCTATACAAGCATTCCATAAGCGTTAAGTCCATGTAGCTTGCAATGTGCCTACGCTTTTGTTTTGGCAGCAGAACTTGATCACAAATTCGAAGAATAGCTTGTGCTGGGGCCTCATTTCACTTTTAAACACTGGCCTGGGCTCAGGTTCTTCTTCATTTTTGCAGAAAAATCTGGTGATGTTGAGAGCTGAGGCCATCCCATTGAGACTAGGCCATCTTTGCCTAGTGTAATCATCATAGCCCTCAGCAGGGATATTCAGAATCTCTCCCAGCTCCATCGCATCAAACGTGATCTGAATCCCTTTAACTTTGGAAGTTACCCTGCCATTCTTGACAATTGCATTGGCCATAAACTCCACCAACTCGGTCCTTGCCAACCTGCCTTCAAGGTGAAGAACCATGTTCTTCCACCCTTGCACCTCCAAAGCATTCATCAGGAAGATCATTCCTGATTTCTCAAGATTTCTCATCAGCTTTCCCTTAAGAATAGTACGCTTGCCAAACATGGTGAATTTGTCAGATTTCTCACCAGACACCTCCTCCTCTCCTCCACTCCATTCTTCTTCTTCTTCAACAACCTTCACTTTCTTTACCTTAGACCTGGTCCTTTTTGCTGTGATTGAGAGTGTGGAAGACACAAAAGCTGATTTCTTGGAAGAAGCCATTGCCTTCTTGGGTTTAGGTGTCTCTACCACAACTGGATCTAGCTGCTCCTCATGATGGACCAGGTCCATCGTATCATCATCAACAATAACAGCCTTAATAAGCTGTCCTACCTTTGCCTTTCCCTTAGCAACCTTATTTTTCTTGCTCTCTCTCAGAGCCCTTTCCAACTCTTCTTCCCCTTGTCGAACAACACTTCTTGTAGCACGAACCTTTGGGGCAGGAGCATCAGCAGATATAGAAACTTTTCTTTTCTTTGGTGGAACTGGGGTAGTAACCTTCTTTAATTTTGAAGTTCTTTTAATTTTGGGATTGTAGGACTCCCCCAGCTTCCTCAGCATCTCGGCCAGTGTCTCCTCAATAGATGAACCAGGTTCATCTGCTGATTTTTGTAGGCTTTCTAGACCTGCTGCTACTTCCCCAGCAACACTTCCCCTTGAATTTGTGACTCCTTCTTCATCAATCACGGGAGCGGGGCCACAAATAGCCAACGTGGCACCGTCCTCCCCAGATCCCCTTACAAAGCCTCCTTCTCCCTCTTTCTCAAGAATTTTATTTTTTCCCAGTTTTCTTTGCCTATTCGGCACTTCTACATCAACAATTGATCTAAGCAAAACAAACCTATTTTCAGTAGTAGCAATTTCAGATTCAATTTCAAGATTACCTTGCTCAGAACTAGATGAATCTGGTGCTTCATCCTCATTAGCGGATTTGAAGGATTCAGTTGAGGATTCAGAATCATGGGCCTCGGTAGCTTTAAGAATTTCCTCCATGAATCTTGCACGAGAGCCAGAAGCAGCTGATTTTCTAGCCAAAACGTTTACTCTTCGTGCCTTGGGGGATCGAGTAGGGTTAGGTGTGGGTTCAGGAGTGGGTTCAAGAACTGGAGGGTTTTGGGGGGATGAAGCTCTGTCTGGAAAATGTGAACACTGATGGAGAATTAGAACTAGAAGTGTCTTCCCCGTGATCAAGGTTTGTGGAGGAAGATGAAGTAGGGGGTGGTGAAGACATTGTTATGAATAATTTTGTAAGAGAAGAGGGTCGATCAGTTTTGATTTGAGAAGAATGAAGAACTTGGTTCGACTTATTATGTTATGAACAGGGGAGGTAATGATTGCCCTTTTATAAGATGTGGCTATGAATTATACAACAGTCAGAATTAGTAATCAAGTGGAAGTCTAAACGTTGTAGGAGTGTCATTGATTAGACGGTTAGGAATCCCCTAAATCTAGGCTAATTAAGTAGCGATGGGACTTCTTGGAACGGGTTCATTTTGGGATAAGTACAAAGAATTTGAAATGAACCATATATAGATAGAGTCTTGCTCATGTGTGACTGTAATTAATTCAATAAGTGTATGGAGATGAGCACGTACCTTGTCAGTCAAATGAACCAGCAGCGATGAACCAGGTTCATCGTGTTAAAGTCTTTAATTTGCCTCAATTTACAAAGATAGAAAAACATAATTAGAAACCAGGGAATCATATTAATACATCGCAAGAGAGTATGGCAGTAACGTCATGATACTGAGCAATGATTAGTCTGGTTAATTATCTATGTTAATGTTTCTAGCCAAAATAAATATTTTTTTATTTTTTTTTCAATTAGGTGATCTTCATCATCCCTAATTCAAGTTGGTTTCTCTCAAAATGCTCCCTACTTAGTGCTTTAGTAAAGATATCTGCAATTTGTTGGTCAATAGCACAAAATTCGATTGAGATTATTACTTTTTCATAGTTATCCATTAGGAAATGGTGTCTAACATCTATGTGCTTAGTTCTTTTATGATGAACCGGGTTCTTCGTCATACTAATTGCACTGGTGTTGTCACAGACAATAGGAATGCATCCAACCTCTATACCAAAGTCTATGAGTTGTTGCTTGATCCACAGCAATTGAGCACAGCATGAGGCTGCAGCCACATATTCAGCCTCAGCAGTAGACAAGGCTACTGAATTTTGTTTCTTGGTGGCCCAAGTCACAAGGCAAGAGCCCAAGAAGTGAGCCATGCCTGAATTACTTTTCCTGTCAACCAGGAAACCTGCATAATCAGCGTCAACATATCCTACAAGGTCGATTACTACATTTAGGCTACCAAAGGCATAAATCAGTAGTGCCCTTCAGATATCTCAAAATTCTCTTCACTGCAGTTAGGTGGGATTCCTTTGGATTTGCCTTAAACCTGGCACACAGTCCTACACTAAACACAATATCAGGTCTGCTGGCAGTGAGATATAATAGAGACCCAATCACCCTTTTGTATAGCTTCTGATCAACGGATGAACCAAGTTCATCCACATCTAATTTATAGTTGTGGTTATGGGGGTGTCTATTTCCTTTGAGTCTTCCCTTTTAAATTTCTTGAGCAATGATTTCACATACTTTGTATGATGGATCATTGTTCCATTTGAGTTTTGCTTGATTTGCAAGCCTAAGAAGAAGTTTAGCTCACCCATCATACTCATCTCAAACTCACTCCCCATAAGTATAGAAAATTCCTTACTCAATTTTTCAGAGGTTTCCCCAAATATGATATCATCCACGTATATTTGCACAATGAGGAGATCCTTACCTTTTTCCTTTAAGAACAAGGTACTGTCAATTTTGCCTCGTTTGTACCCATGTTCTAGCACGAATTTTGATAGTCGCTCGTACCATTCTCTAGGTGCTTATTTGAGACCATAGAGAGCCTTGTCAAGTTTGTATACATGGTCAGGTAACTCCTTGCTTACAAAACCTGGAGTCTGTTTGAAAAATACATCTTCCTTCAGATAGCCATTGAGTAAGGGCACTCTTAACATCCATCTGATGGAGAGTGAATTCCATTTGTGCAGCAAATGCTATAAGAAGCCTGATTGCCTCCAGTCTTGCCACAGGGGCAAAGGTCTCATCATAGTCAATTCCCTCTTCTTGACTATATCCTTAGACAAGCAGTCTAGCCTTGTTTCTTGTAACAGTTCCATCCTCATCGAGCTTGTTCCTGAAGACCCACTTTGTGCCAATCACTGTTCTATCTAGTGGTCTAGGTACCAAGTGCCATACTTGACTTCTTTCAAATTGATTCAGCTCTTCTTGCATGGCATTTACCTAGTCAGCATCCTGTAGGGCTTCACCAATGTTCTTTGGTTCAATCAAGGATAGAAAGGAATCAAACGCACACAGATTTTTCAATGTGGATCTTGATTTGATGTTCTCAAGGGGGTGAGAACTCTGATATCTGTGTGGTTTGAGAACCAACTGTTCACTTCTAGATTGTTCTATGGTGTCTTGTTGTTGTGGAACAGGATCAGGGCCAAGGTTCACATGTTGAGTTCCCCCTGTTATGTTGCTTGGGGTTGTTGGACCTGGCCATCACCTGTTCCAACTTCCATATTTGCTTCAATGTGTTCAATGCTTCTGACAAGTCCAAGCTCCTCATCTCCTGGTTCCTGTCTCTCAGAAAGAGTGTTAGTTTTATCAAATACAACATGCACACTCTCTTCTAAACACATAGTTCTTTTACTATACACTTTATAAGCTTTGCTATGTGATAAATATCCCAAGAATACTCCCTCATCACTTCTGGGATCAAATTTACCTAGGGAATCTTTGCCATTATTGTGCACAAAGCACTTGCGTCCGAAAGCCCTAAGGTGGGATAGGTTGGGCTTTCTCCCTTTAAGTAATTCATAATGAGTTTTCTCTACCAGAATCCTGGTCATGCTTCTATTTATTATGTAGCATGCAGTGTGTATTGCTTCTGCCCAGAAGTTGTGGGGTAGTTTTCTAGAAAGAAGCATGGTTCTTGCCATGTATTCAAGAGTTCTATTCTTTCTTTCAAAAATCCCATTTTGCTGTGGGGTTCTAGGGGCAGAAAAGTTGTGATTGATACCATGTTCATCACAGAACTCAACAAAACTTTGCATTCTCAAATTCAATACCATGATCAGATCTTATCGATGCTAGTTGATTTCCTAACTGATTTTGAGTTTTCTTAACAAATGAGGTGAACATATCAAATGCTTCATCCTTAGATGTCAGAAATAAGGTCCAATTGAACCTTGAATAGTCATCAACTAGAACCATTACATATTTCTTACCACCTCTACTCAGAGTTCTCATAGGACCACATAGGTCCATATGAACCAGTTCCAACGTCCTGGTGGTACTGATCATTTTCTTACTTTTGAAAGAAGATCTTACATGCGTCCCCCTTGCACATGCCTCACAAACATTGTCTTCCTTGAGCTTAATGTTAGGAAGCCCTACCACTAAGTCTTTAGAGACTAGTTTGTTTAGCTTATTTAGACTTGCGTGACCAAGTCTTTTGTGCCACAGGAGGGGATCACCGTCCAACACACTTAAGCAAGTGAGTTCATTTTCAGACAGTGTGGACAAGTCTATGACATAGATGTTATTCATTCTTTTTCCCTGCAAAACAATATTGTCAGTAAGCAGGTTAATCACAAAACATTTTGTGGAAGTAAAGGCAACTAGGTTACCTCTGTCACACAGTTTTGACACACTGATCAGGCTATATTTCAAGCCATCTATCAGGTACACATGTTCAATGGAACGTGTGTCATCCTTACCTACCTTACCAACCCCAATAATTTCACCTTTCTTTCCATTTCCAAAGGAGACATTTCCTCCTTTGAGGCTTTCAAGTGAAAGGAATTGTTCCTTGTTCCCTGTCATATGCTTTGAGCAGCCACTATCCAAATACAAAATTTGGCTGCATCCTCTCACTTGAAACCACAAAAAGAAATCATGGGTTAGTTTTAAGAACCAAAACTAGTTTGGGTCCTTTTCTATGAGAGAATGGATGAATCAAGCTTTTTCTGGCCCAATTTGGTAGCCAGTCTTTCTTTTTAACAAAACTCTCATTTCTTCGGCTGGCCTGCTCTTTTGCAGTACACTCAATTTTGTAGTGGCCAGTCTTACCACGGTGGGTGCAGATTTTATTCTCAGGGAGAGTGATATACTTGCTTTTGGGATCCCACTTGGGCAATTGACTCCAAAATCCAAGCCCTCTCTGGTTGCTACTATGATTCTCTAGAAGCCATGTCAAGGCATCATTCCATTTACAAGTTCGATCTAATTCATGTTTGACTTTGCCAAGTTCTTCTTTAAGTGTTCTTATCTGTTCATCCTTGGCATACATCTTATCTTTTAGTTTTCCCACATTTTCTTCTAACATGATATGAGAATGACTAACAACCTTTTTACTGGATCCTAGCTTTAGTTTTAAGTTTTCAGATTTTAGTTCTAGAATCTCCGTTTCAAGTGGATGAACCTGGTTCAACAAGACAGTGTTTTTCTTTTCAGATTCACTTACTCTGGTTTCCAAGTTCATGCATTTTTCTTTTAGCATTGCACATTCTTTAGAGAGTTGTTCCTTGACTTTGGTTGTTTCTTCAGAATCATCCATGAAATCAAGTAGCAACTCAGAGAGTTTTTCCTTAGATAGGAACTTTATTTTNTCTCACCATCTTCTGATTCTTCATCTGAACTTTCCCCCCAAGCAGCTACCATAGCTTTTGTTGTGGTTTTCTTGGGTCGGACCAGTTCCCTCTTCCTGTTCCTTCTTTCATATCTCTCCTTTTTTCCATTCTACTTCCCACTTAGGACAGTTTTTGATAAGGTGGTCAGTTTTTCCACACTTGTAGCATCCCTCGTTGGTTGCCCTTTCTGGAGCTTTTGCTTTGTTGTAGTTTCCTCCTCTAGAGATGCCCTTCTTCCTTATGAGAAAGTTTCTAAATTCTTTGGTAATCATGGACATCTCATCTTCCTCCAGATCTTCTCCCTCAGTGATTCTCAATGCTAGACTCCTCTCCTTCTTTGGACCATCCATTTTCATTGTCTGCCTTCTGAGTTCATAAGCAATAAGGTTTCCAATTAGCTCGTCCAATCTAAGGGTTGCCATAGTTTTGGATTCCTGGATAGCAGTGATTTTACTTTCCCAGGAAATTGGTAAGACCCTTGTCAGGATCTTCTCTACCCTGTCCTCTCCAAGAATGACTCTTCCAAGAGACTTAAGTTCATTTGTCAAAGTTGTGAACCTTGTGTACATCTCTTGGATTGTCTCTCCTTCTTTCATAGTGAAGTTTTCATACTGAGAGTATAGTAGAGTACCTCTTGATCGTTTTACCTGAGGTGTTACTTCATGGGCTACTTGCAAGGTATCCCAGATTTCTTTGGCAGTGGTGCAGCTTTGGATTCTTCTATACTCGTCTGGACCTAGTCCACACACTAGCCACTTTTTGGCCTTTGCATTCTTCTCCCATTTCTTCAGATCCTCAGCAGTGCAGTCAGCTCTAGTCTTTGGTACATCTACACCTTCAGCGGTCTTCTTCATGGTAGCTAGAGGACCATCAGTGACTATGTCCCAGAGTTCATAGTCTTCTAAAATCAGGTGGTCCTTCATCCTGTTCTTCCACCAAGAGTAATACTGGCCATTGAAGAGTGGTGGCCTTGCAGTTGATTGACCCTCCCAGTTTCCAGGTGGTGCACTCATTTTGATTTTTTCCAAGGTGTTAGCCTTTTCAAGGATAACCTGCTCTGATATCAATTGATGTTTTATACTTCAATACCACACAAGAAGGGGGTGATTTGTGTGGTGTCCAATTTTTGAGTGCTGTCTCAATAGAAGAACCTGGTTCTTCTTGGTGTTCCAACTTCTACTGGTGCGGAATAATAAATGCAGTAAAGTAAAAACACAGAGATTTTTACGTGGAAAACACCTGGCACAAAAGATGAAAAAACCACGACCTACTACTCAGTAGGATTTTCCCAAACACTTCACTACAATTCTGAGCCAAACGGCATTTACAAAACAAACTCTTTTGTAAACCTAAGGACTAACTCTAATCCCTTTGTGGCAAACTAGCCTATAGCTAATTGCGACAACTTCAAGTTAACTCTAACTTGAATAGTGTGTACCTATAAAAATTTACTTCTAGATAAAGTTGAAAGATACAATCTTAAATCTCCTACTACAACCAACTAGACTTAAAAGACAATCAGATTGAACTGGTTCTTCTAGCTGGTCAGTAGCCTTTGTGCCGCACAGGGATTCTGCTTGCAAAATAGCCCTGGGAATTTATCTTTCAATTCTTGTTTCACTTCCGCCTTTGTGCGATCAATTCTTCAGTATGAATGCTTCAACATTATATAGCGCCAGTAGTTGAGATGTTCTGGTTTAGTTCTAATGCAACTCTTCCTTGGTGGAAGAGTTTGTATTTATCTCAACTTCCTCCTTTTGTTTTTGTCCTTGCTGAACTCGAACTCTAACTCAAACCTCTTATCAATTTGCAACCTTTTCGCATTAGGAGACAACCTCTTAGTTTATGGATAATTCACAGATCATGTTTATCTCCTGTGCATGTACGCTTCTTGTGCCAATGGGTATGTTCGAGTATGTTTTCCCTGATGGACCTGGTTCAACTGAGTAGACATTTGTCAATCTTCAAAACCATGCAGTGACTTGGTTCAACAAATATCATAGTCCTTGAGAAGCTCCAACCATCTCCTCTGATGCAAATTCAAATCCTTCTGCTTAAAGAGATGTTGCAGACTACGGTGATCAGTGAAAACCTCACAATGTACCCCATACAAATAATGACGCCAAATCTTCAAGGTGTGAACAATGGCCGCTAGCTCAAGATCATGTACGGGATAATTCTTCTCATGAGTCTTCAACTGGCGCGAGGCGTAGGCAATCACCCTACCCTCATGCATCAAAACACAACCAATGCTTATCCTTGAGGAATCACAATACACGGTATAAGAACGTGAAGCTGATGGCAATACTAACACTGGAGCTGAGGTCAAAGCAGCCTTGAGTTTCTGAAAGTTCTCCTCACACTCGTGTTACCACCATAACGGAGCACCCTTCTGGGTCAATTTGGTCAAGGGTGAAGCAATAGAAGAAAACCCTTCCACAAAGCGACGTAATAGCCCGCCAAACAAAGGAAGCTCCTAATCTCTGTAGCTGAGGACGGTCTGGCCAACTCTGCACTGCCTCTATCTTCTTCGGATCAACCTGTATGCCCTCACTGGTCACCATGTGCCCCAAGAAAGCTATAGAGCCAAGACAAAACTCACACTTGGAGAACTTTGCATAAAGCTTCTCCTCCCTCAATCTCTGTAAAACAACTCTCAAATGCTGAGCATGCTCCTCCTGGCTACGAGAATATACCAGGATGTCATCAATGAACACAATAACAAAGGAATTCAAATACGGATGAAACACGCTGTTCATCAAATGCATGAACACTGCTAGGGCATTGGTCATCCCAAAAGACATAACCATAAACTCATAATGACCATAACAAGTCCTGAAAGCTGTCTTAGGAATATCAGAATCTCGAATCTTCAGCTGGTGATACCCGGATCTCAAGTCAATCTTAGAGAACACTCTGGCTCCCTGAAGCTAGTCAAACAAGTCATCAATATGAGGCAAAGGATACTTATTCTTGATTGTAACCTTGTTCAACTGCCGATAATCAATACACATACGTATCGAACCATCCTTTTTTTCTTCGCAAACAACACCAGTGCACCCCAAGGTGACAAACTAGGCCGGATGAACTTCTTATCTGGGAGTTCCTGAACTTTCCCTTTCAATTCCTTCAACTCTGTTGGTGCCATGCGATAAGGTTGAATAGAAATAGGTTGAGTGCCTGGCACCAGATCAACACCAAAATCAATATCCCTGTCAGGTGGCATGCCTGACAGGTCTGCAGGGAACACGTCCGGAAAATCACGAACCACTTGAATAGAATCAATAGTAGGAGTCTCAACACTGACATCCCTCATAAAAGCCAAATACGATAAACATCCCTTTTCTACCATACGCTGGGCCTTCTAGTAAGAAATCACCCTACTAGGCACATACTCAATAGAACCTCTCCACTGAACTCTAAGAAATCCTGGCATAGCTAAAGCCACGGTGTTAGCGTGACAATCAAGAACAACATGACATGGAGATAACCAATCCATGCCTAATATCACATCAAGATCAACCATGCTAAGCAACAACAGGTCCACTCGGGTCTCCAGACCCCCAATAGATTCCACACATAACCAATACACACGGTCTACAATAATAGTATCGCCCACCGAAGTCGACGCAGGAACAGATGTAACTAAAGACTCACGGGGCATATCCATAAAATGGGCAAAATATGATGAAACATAGGAATACATGGAACAAGGATCAAATAAGACCGAAGCATCTCGGTAATAGACTGAGACAATACATGTAATCACTGCATCTGAAGCCATAGCATAGGTCTAGATGGGAGTGCATAAATACGAGCCTGACCTCCACCTACTCGACCTCCCCCTCTAGGGCGGCCTCCAGTTGTTTGACCCCCTCCCCTAGCTGCCTCGGTGGGTGGTGAAGCGACTGGAGCTGAAGTCGAAGGCTGACTCCTCCGCTGAGATGGGACCCCAAGAAGACGAGTACACTATCTCCTCATGTGCCCGAACTCCCCACACTCATAACAACTCCCTGGTGCTGGAGACGGGGACTGAAGGGAACCCCTGGCACCAAGATATCCACTACAAGAACCATGCATTAGAGGCACCCCGAATTGATAGTGCTCGAGATATACTATAGGTTGGTAGAGCACTGAATGAAGAACTGATGAGAACTGCAGGGACCCTGCCCCAAAGATGCACCACTATAAACTGGGCGAACTGGCTGAGGGGGCCTAAAAGAATGGCCTCTGCTATGCTGAAACTGTCGCCTAGAGGGAGCACTGCTAAAACTACCAGATCCTCGAGGCCTCTTGTCCTCCCTCTCCTTTCGCTCCTCGCGGCGAACTGACTCAATATCCTGAGCAATATCAACAACCTGCTCGAAAATGGCACCTTATACCCTCTCTCTAGTCATCAGAATACGAAGTTGATAAGTAAGGCCATCAATGAATCTCCTGATCCTCTCTCTCTCAGTAGGGACTAGGGAACATACTTCTCTAAGAAGAGAGTGGAGAATTGCTTCCAAGTAAGGGGTGTTGCACCAACAGGCCTACGCCTCTCATAAGACTCCTACCAAGTAAATGCAGCCCCTAAAAACTAGAAGGTAGTAAACGAGACCCCACTGGTCTCTAGTATCCCTACAGTACGAAGCATCCTCTGACACTTGCCCAAGAAACCCTAGGCATCCTCACCGTTGGAACCACTGAATGTCGGAGGCTGAAGTCTACCAAATCTCTCCAACCTGCACTGCTTGTCATCTGGCATAACTGGGATCACAAAATCCTGAGCTGGGGCAACCGGCTGGGCTAGAGCTTCCCCCGGTGTCTGGAGCCCCTAGGTAACTGCTTAGGTGTCCGGGCAGCTAGAGTCTGAAAGCCTCCCCCGGCCTGAGAAGTAGCGGCAGTAGTATAAATAGCGATTGTCTGTGAAATACTGGTGCACACAGTCAAAATCTGATCTAGTGTCTCTTGAAGACCCGGAATCACCATAGGCACTGCCGGTGCCTAAGCCGATCCCGCTGGAACATCTGCGGTGGAGACCTGATCCTGAACAGTAGGTGGATCTGCGGGTATTGCCCTAACTGTCGCATAGGCTACACCCCTACCTTTACCACGGCCTCGACAGCGGCCTCAAACTCTCGCTGGTCTAGCTGGTGTCTGGTCACCCTGATAGGTAGCAGGTGTCCTCACAATCTTTGAGAGAATGAAACAACAGAAGTTTAGATTCTAGATTCAACATATTGGCACGACACAATTTAAGAATAGGAGATTTTCCTAAGGGTTCTGTAGCCTCTCGAAGATAATTACAGATGTCTCCGTAAAGATCCGCAAGACTCTACTAAACATGCTCATGACCGGTGAATCCTATGTAACCTAGGCTCTGATACCAACTTCTCACGACCCCAAACATACACTGGACGTGATGGCGCCTATCGTGAAACTAGGCTAGCCAATTTACCAAAAATAGCATAAAATATTTTTCCATCAAATTCAAAGCTGACCGATATTTCATAAAATTTCCCGGTTTAGATATTTCAAACAACTAAGAAAGATAAACCATTTAAAACACCGCCCCAAGATATGGAGTCAACCGTTATGAGAATCTAAAGAGTAATATAATGTGATACCATTTCTTTACTAATACAAGTTTGGAATAAGCAAAATCAATAGAATAGGAAAGGAAGAGGGCATGATGCGGACGTAGAACAACTACCTCAATCCCCGAACGAGCTCCAAAGCAAATGTGGATCAGCTAGCGCTTTGACCCGGTACCTGGATCTGCACCCATCGTGTAGGGAGTAACGTGAGTATGCCAACTCAGTAAGTAACAATTATAACTAAAGACTTGAGTGTAGTGACGAGCATTTAAATTGTGAAATTTCATATAATAAGTACCAGTGAAGGTAAATAAATCAAGTCAAGAATCCACATTTACCAAATATTTCACAAAACTCCAGTTTTCTCGTTTAAAATCTCGTATAAAACATTTCTTCAACATTTATCAAGAGGCTCAGTGTATAGAAGAGTGAAAACATTAGTTCCATAAAAATATTAGGCCCACGGGCACAGTGTCACTCACAAGTAAAGCCTCTCGGGCAAGCCTCTCGGTCACTCGTGGCCCTACTCTCATAAATCAATGCTCACACTCTGCACTCTCACTCAACAGGTACCATATATGCGTATAACCGATGCGGCGTGCAACCCGATCCATATAATATACGATGCGGCGTGCAACCCCATCTACATAATATCCGATATGGCGTACAGCCCGATCCAAATAATAGTTGACTGCGCTCACTGGGGGTGTACAGACTCTGGAGGGTCTCCTATAGCCCAAGCCATATATCGTTGCGGCGTGCAGTCCGATCCAATATACCTTGTTGCGGCGTGCAGCCCGATCCATATATAAATATATAACGTTGCGGCGTGCAGATCGATCCATTACTATCCTCACAACTCGGTATGAATCATAGGGACTCAGCCCAAAAATATCTCTCAATATTCTAAAAAAGGGTGATAAACAGAAGTAAACAATGAACAGGTATAAAGCATGATTGAGTTCATATTTTCTATCAAATAGAGCGAGAATAGTGAAAAATTACCCCTGAGGGTCCAAGCAGGTCGGCATAAGGCCCCAATCATGGCGTACAGCCCAAAAGATAGGATAAATATCTAAAATACGAGATATCATATGATTTCAAATCAAGTAGTCGGCGTAATAGTCGCTACGGGATGGACCACGTCACAATCCCTACAGGTGCACACCCACACACTCGTCACCTAGCATGCGCGTCACCTCATTTGTCAAAACAAATATGAAATACCAGGGTTTCATACCCTCAAGTCTAGATTTACAATCGTTACTTACCTCAAAGCTGCCTGAATACTAATCCGTGATACTCTTACCCCTTGAATCGGTCTCTGATGGCTCCAAATCTAACCAAAATCATATTAATATTATCAATACATGCTAGGGAGACAAAACCCATTCGAAAATTATCAAAATTAAGCACAAATCTCAAAATTGGCCAAACCCGACCTCCGGACCCACGTCTTTGAACTCGATAAAAACACACCACAAGAATCCTCATCCTTCCCCGAGTCTATACATACCAAGAACATCAAAATCGGACCTCAAATGGCCCCTCAAATCCCTAATTCAAAGTCAAGAATCTCAGGCCTTAATCCCTCAATTTTAGTCACTAATTCCCATAAATTGCACCCCCAATTAGTCAAATATTACCACATAAATGAGTTTTAGGTCCAAAAATCATACCTCCACGAAGTTCCCTCGAATTCCCTCTTCAAAACTCTCCAAAAAGCTTAAAACCCGAACACAAATGTTGGGAAAATGACTAAATTCCGCGAAGGCCACTTTATATACTTTCTGCCCAGGGAAACTGCACCTACGGTCCTTTTCTTCGCACCTGCGGTCCCAGGTGCGCACCTACGAAAATTCGTTAAAGGACCAAATTCCACATCTACGGTCATCCAGTTGCACGTGCAACTCGCAGGTGCGGTCCTCTTTCCACATCTGCGACCAACCTCCACCAGGCCATAATACGTACCTACGACCCATATTCCGCATCTGCGGTCAACTATCCGCATCTGCAGAAATCACAGACCACCAAAAATCAGCATTCTCTAAGTGTCAAAAATCAGTCTGATAACCATCTGAACCTATCCCGAGGCCCTCGGGACCTCAACCAATGGTACCCACAAGTTATTAATGATCACCCGGACTTAGGAGAACTCTCGGAATACCCAAAATAACATCGAAAAACCAAATCAACTCATGATTCAAGCCTAAGGATCTTCGTATTTCAGAAAATCACCAATGATGCCGAAACTAACCAAACCTCGTCCGAATGACCTGATAATTTGCACACACATCCAAAATCACACTACGAACTTGTTCTATCTTTCGGAATCCCATACCGACCTAGATGGCTAATTTTCCATGGCCCACCGAAAATTGCCAAAAACTCAATTTCGCCAATTCAAGCCTAATTCTACTTTGGACCTCAAAACCACATTCCGAACACACCCCTAAGTCCCAAATCACCTAACGAAACTATTCTAGACATAAAATCCACATTCCAAGGTCCTTTACCCAATAGCCAACTTACGGTTGACTTTTCTAACTATAAGGACAACTTAAGAGACTAAGTCTCTCAATTCTCACCACGACCACTCCGAACCCGAACCAACTGACACAACACAATAATACTAGGCTAAGAAACACATGATAAAGTGGAAGTAGGTAAAATGGGGCTAATCTCACGGAATGACCGGCCTGGTCGTTATAGTTAGATTACTGTTTTTCCCTATATGTTATTTGATGAATTGTACAGACTCGCTGACATTCCTGTTATTCATTCTTGCATCGCATATTTAAATTGGGACTACGGACGTATTCCGTGAAATTCCCTTGTACTGAATATTTAAATTGGGACTACGGACGTATTTCGGGAGATCCCCTTGTACTGCATATTTAAATTAGGACTACGAACGTATTCCAGGAGATCCCTCTGTACTGCATATTTAAATTGGGACTATGGATTTATTTCGGGAGATCCCCCTGTACTGATTGGAACTACGGGAAGGTATCCCGGGAGATTCCACGTGTAATTATCTGGTTCTTAGCCAAGGGCTTCCTGTTGCCTGCTAATTTTTTGAGAATATTACTTAATTGTTTTCTACAAATATTTGAATTATGCCTTTTACCGTTCACTTTATTATTTTTCCTCGACTGTTTTTCTGTAACGATTTACTTATGCATTTTTACTATTTAATAACTATTCCAGTAGGGCCTTAAACTTAACTCGTCACTACTCGATTAGGGTTAGGCTTGGCACTTACAGGGTACTAAATGTGGTGTACTCATGCCCTTTCCTACACATGTTTTCATGTGCTAATCCAGGTACGAGCCATCAACCTCGTGTCTAGTCTTGCTGCTGATTCTAGGAGACTATAAGGTAATTCTTCCGCGTCCGCAGAATCCCCAGAGTCCCCTTCAATTCTATCTTTTAGAGTCTTCTTACGTACTTTCTAAACCTTTTTAGACCTACAATAGATAGTAGGAGCTTGTGACTGTATTGTGACATTCGGGTCGTTGGGATAAATATTATACATGCCGAGCGGCATCGCTATGTTATTCAGATTTATTTCTACTTTCTTTATTTATTTTGTTTTATTTAAGTTTATTCCACAAACTTAGGCGTACCTAGTAATCAGGACTAGGTGGCGCCATGGTACCCTTCGGAGGGTAAATTGGGTCGTGACAAGTTGATATCAGAGTGTTTAGGTTCATAGGAGTTACAAGACGGTTTATTAGAGTCTCGCGGATCGGTACGGAGACGTCCGTATCTATCTTCGGGAGACTATGTAACTGTTAAGTACAACCATATTCCTTTGATTTCCTTGTCGTGCGAGTTATTGAAATCAATATTCTAAAACTCTATTTTGTTCTTTCTCAGAGATGGTGAGGACCCGTACCGGGAGGACCGACGATCAAGCACTCGAGCCCCCAGTCAGAGCCGCCAAAGGAAGGGGCTGGGGTAGAGGATGAGCATGCGGTGCAGCCCTAGCACCTGTGAGAACAACGACAGAGGACCCCACAACAGCTCTAGTTTGAGGGCCGGCACAGGAGGTCCCTATTGCTACTCCAGCCCTCCAGGAGACTCTGGCTCAGTTTATGAGCATGTTCAGCACTCTGACTCACGCTGGCCTACTTCTGATAGCTCCAACCACATCTCAAGTCGGGGTAGGGGCACAGACTCTCGCAGCCCGCACTCCTGAGTAGAGGGTCGAGGTTGAGCAGGCCCCAGAGTACATTCTTATACCCTCGGTGGCTCCATCTCAGCATGATGCCAAGGTAGCTGGTTTCTAAGGCAGAGCATCTCAGACTTGAGAGGTATAAGAAGTACCACCCACCAATTTTCAGCTGACTAGCTTCAGATGACGCCTTGGGTTTTCTTGAGGAGTGTCATCGTATTCTCCGCACTATGGGCATTGTGGAGACGAGTGGGGTTTCTTTCACTGCTTTGCAGTTGAGGGGAGCGACATATCAGTGGTGGCGTGCTTATGAGATGAGTAGTCCAGACGAGGAAGCTTCACTCACTTGAACTCAGTTTTCAGAGATATTTTTGTGAGAGTATGTCCCACAGGCCTCAGGGATGCTTGGCGTGCATAGTTTGAGCAGCTACGCCATGGTACTATGACTGTGTCGGAGTATACAATCCATTTCAGTGACTTAGATTGTCATGCACCTGCTTTGGTTACCTCAGTCCGAGAGAGGTTTCGTCGCTGCATTGAGGGGATCCACCCCGGTATTTGAACCATTATGGCCAGTGAGTTGGAGATGGATATCACTTATCAGTAGGCAGTGAGTATTGCTCGGAGGATAGAGGGCATGTTTGCTCGTGACAGAGAGGAGAGAGAGGCCAAGAGGTCTCGAGAGACTGGTCATTACTCAGGAGCTCATGCCCTTCCATCCCGTTCAGAGGTTGTTGCTTCAGACCCATTTATCACAGGTATCGTCCCTGTCTGTCATAGGGATGCATCAGTATTATTTGACCCAAGCTCTACGTACTCTTATGTGTCTTCTTATTTTGCTTCACGTTTGGGGATATCTCGGGATTATTTGAGTTACCTTATTTATGTATCTACTCCCGTGGGAGATTCTCTCATAGTAGACCGCGTATATCGGCCGTGTTTGATTTTCCTTGGTGGTTTTGAGACCAGAGCCGATTTGTTATTGCTCAGTATGGTAGATTTTGATGTTACCTTGGGCACGGACTGGTTGTCGCCCCATTATGCTATTCTTGATTGTCATGCTTAGACCGTGAAGCTGGCTATGTCAGGCTTACCGATATTAGAGTGGAGAGTTACCTTAGAGTATACTCCCCACAGGGTCATTTCTTTTCTTAAGGGCTAGCAGATGGTTGAGAAGGGGTGTGATGCTTATTTGGCCTATGTGAGAGATGTCAGTGTTGATACCCCTTAACTGATGTGTTTCCAGTTGATCTTCTAGGTATGCCACCCAATAGAGATATTGATTTTGGCATTGATTTGTTTTCGGGCACTCAGACCATTTCTATTCTTCTTTATCATATGGCTCATCATGAGTTAAAGGAGTTGAAGGATCAGTTGCAGGAGTTGCTTGACAAGGGTTTCATCAGGCCCAGTGTATCACCTTGGGGTGCTTCGGTCTTATTTGTGAAGAAAAATTATGGTTATATGCGTATGTGTATTGATTATCGGAAACTGAACAAAGTTACAGTGAAGAACAAGTATCCCTTGCCTCGCATCGATGATTTATTTGATCAGTTATAGGGTGCCAGGGTATTTTTCAAGATTGACTTGCGTTCTGGCTATCATCAATTGAAGATTCGGAGTCGGACATCTCAAAGACTGCTTTCAAAACCAGATATGGTCATTATGAGTTTCTTGTCATGTCATTTGGGCTGACCAATACCCGAACGGCCATTATGCATTTGATGCACAATGTGTTTCGGCCTTATCTTGATTCTTTCTTCATTGTGTTTAGTGACAACCTCCTGATATATTCTCGATCTCGGGAGGATCATGAGCAGCACTTAAGGACCGTGCTTCAGACTTCGAGGGAGAAGAAATTGTATGCAAAAGTTTCTAAGTGTGAGTTCTGGCTTGATTCACTCGCATTCCTGGGCCACATAGTGTCTTGTGATGGGATCAAGGTAGATCCGAAGAAAGTGAAGGTTGTGCGGAGTTGTCCTAGACCGTCATCAGCTACAGAGATCTGCAGTTTCCTGGGTTTGGCAGGGTTCTATCGCCATTTTGTAGAGGGAGTTCAATCTATTGCAGCACATATGACCAGACTGACCCAGAAGGGTGCTCCGTTCAGGAGGACTAAGGAGTGTGAGGAGATCTTTCAGAAGCTCAAGACAGCCTTGACCACGGCCCCAGTGTTAGTATTGCCTATAGGTTCGGGGTCTTATACAGTCTATTGTGATGCCTCGACGATTGACCTTGGAGTGGTATTGATGCAGGACGGTAGGGTGATTGCCAACGTTGAAGGTGCATGAGAAGAATTAACCAATACATAACCTCGAGTTGGCACCTTGTTTATGCCCTGAATATATGTCGTCATTATTTTTACAGAGTTCCCTGTGAGATTTGTAGTGATCACTGGAGTTTACAACACTTGTTCAGGCAGAAAGACCTTAATCTGCGTCAGCGGAGGTGGTTAGAGCTACTCAAGGACTATGACATCACTATATTCTACCACCCACGGATGGACAATGTGGTGGTCGACGCTTTGAGTCGCCACGCAGAGAGTCTGGGGAGTTTAGCATATCTCCCGGCAGTTGAGAGGCTCGAAGCCTTGGATGTTCAGGCCTTATCCAGTAAGTTTGTGAGATTGGATATTTCAGATCCTTGTCGGGTATTAGCCTGTGTGGTTGCTCGGTCTTCTCTTTATGACCGCTTCAAAGAGCTTCAGTATGAGGATCCACACCTTATGGTTCTTCAGGACAGGGTCTGGTGAGGTGATTCCAGGAATGTGACCATAGGTGATTATGGCGTGATGAGGATGCAGGGTCGTATCTGTGTGCCCAATGTGGATGGGATTCGAGAGCTGATTATTGAGGTGGCCCATAGCTCACGATAATCCTTTCATGTAGGTGCCGCGAACATGTACCAGGACCTGAGACAGCACTATTGGTGGAGAAGGATGGAGAAGGAAATAGTACGATTTGTGGCCAAGTGTCTCAACCGTCAGCAAGTTAAATATGAACACCAAATACCAGGAGGATTACTTCAGCAGATTGAGATCCCAGAGTGGAAGTGGGAGTTGATCACCATGGACTTTGTGGTTGTACTTCCTTGAACTTTGAAAAGTTCAATGCTATTTGGGTGATCGTGGATCGGCTGACCAAGTCAGCCCATTTCATTTTAGTGTTGAATACATACTCCTCAGAGAGGTTGGCTAAGCTTTACATAGAGAGATTGTCCGCCTTTACGCTATTCCAGTATCCATCAATTCTGACAGAGGTACACAGGTCATATCACAGTTCTGGAGAGCCGTTCAGCAGGAGTTGGGTACCAGGGTGGAGTTGAGCACAACCTTTCACCCTAAGACGGATGTCCAGTCCGAGCGCACGATTAAATTCTCGAGGATATGCTCTGTGCCTGTGTGATGGAGTTTGGAGGGTCATGGGACCAATACTTTCCACTTGCATAGTTTGCTTATAATAAAAATTACCAATCCAACATTCAGATGGCACTGTGTGAGGCTTTGTACGGTAGGTGGTGCCGGTCCCCAGTGGGATGGTTTGAGTCGGGCGAGGCCCGATTGTTGGGTACAGATTTGGTCCAAGGTTCCTTGGATAAAGATAAGTTGATTCAGGAAAGACTTCGCACAACCCAATCCAGGCATGAGAGTTATGCGAACCGAAAGGTTCGTGATTTGGCATCTATGACTGGTGATCGAGTTCTACTTCGGGTATCGCCTATGAAGGGCGTCATACGGATTGGGAAGAAGGGTAAGCTGAGTCCGAGGTTCATTGGTCCTTTTGAGATGTTGCGGCGCGTTGGGGAGGTTGCTTATGAGCTTGCCTTGCCTCCCAGCCTAGCAGGAGTTCATCCGGTATTCCACGTTTCTATGCTCCAGAAGTATCACGGTGATCCGGCCCATGTATTGGATTTCAGTTCAGTCCAGTTGGACAAGGATCTATCGTATGTTGAGCAGCCAGTAGCCATTTTGGATAGGCAGGTCACAAAGCTCGAGTCAAAGAACATTGCATCAGTAAAGGTTCAGTGGAGGGGTCAGTCGGACGAGGAAGCGACATGGGACATCGAGCAGGATATGCATAGCCAGTACCCTCATCTTTTCACAGCTTTAGGTATGTATTTATGCTCGTTCGAGGATGAACGCTTGTCTTAAGAGGAGGAGAATGTAACAACCCAGCCGGTCATTTTGAGAGTTAGAGCCCTAATCCGTTAATAACTGTTTTCCCCAAGTTTGTTTCTGCTAGTGGGACTTGCCGGAGTGATTAATTATGCAATTCAGGGAGTTTTGTGACACTTAGTCCTTACTTATGAGTTTAAGCCTTAGAATTGCGACTGTAGTCGGAACTATGTGTAGACGGATTCGGGATGGAATTTCGTCGACTCTGTTAGCTCCGTAGTCTGATTTTGGGGTTAAGAGCGCGTCCGGAATGTGTTTTCGAGGTCTGTAGTAGATTAGGCTTGAATTCGTGAAAGTTAGATTTTTGGCGATTTCAGCCGATAGGTGAAATTTTCATATAGGGCTCGGAATGGAATTCAAGATTTGTAACCAGTGAGTCAAATTTAAGGTCATTCGGACTAGGTTTGACGTGATTCGGGGTCATTTGTAGATTTTGGAAAAATGCTAAGTTCTCAGGCTTGAATCCATGTTTAATTCTTGTTTTTTGTGTTATGAAATGTGGTTTGAAGGCTCGACTATGTCCGAATGATGTTATATGACTGGTTGGTAGGTTTGGTAGAGGTCCTGGGGGCCTCGGGTGTGATTCGTATGCTCAACGGGAAGGATTTGTGGACATAAGAAATTGGTGGTGTTGCTAAACCTCTCATTTTCGCAGTTGCGGATGTTGGACCGCAGTTGCGACGCCGAAGAAACGGTTTGGCAACTGCAGATGCTGTCTAAGACATAAGGGAAGTTTGTCACATATGCGGCCCAGGGATCGCAGAAGCGGAACCGCGTCTGTGAGTAAAGGGGCGTAGGTGCAGAATCTGGCCATTTAATGAAATTCCGCAGATGCGGAACCCCAGCCGCAGAAGCGGGACCGCAGGTGCGGTGGACCGCTCGCAGAAGCGGAAATTGCTGGTCAGAAATATGAAAAATCGAGGGTTTGAGTTCATAACTTCCAAATTCGATTTTTATCTCGGTGGGAGACGATTTCTCGAGGGATTTTGAAAGAAACTCATTGGGTAAGGAATTCTAACTCTAATTTGAGCCTAATACTATAATCTATTGTTGTTTTCTCCTATTGAAAATCCGATAATTTAATGGGATTTTGACGTCAGATTTTGATGATTTTTTTCGAGTGTGTTTCTGAGTTAGCAGGTGTTCATAATTTGTAAAGTTTACCCGATTATGTGGGCCCGGGGAACTTTTTGGGGCGGTTTTCCTAATATCGCATTTTAGCTTCGAATTGATTAGTTAAATTATTTAATTAAAGTTATATTTACATTATGCAATTAATTTGAATAGATTTGGGCCATTTTGAGTCTAGTACTCGTGGCAAGAACATGATTTCGAGTTGATTTGATCGGTTGGGGTAAGTGGCTTGCCTAACCGTGTGTTGGGGACTTCCCCTTAGTTTACTTGATATTATTTGATGTATGGGTCCCGTGTACGTGAGGTGACGAGTACGTACATGGGACATTATTGCAAAAACTCCATTTTCCTTTAAAACATAAATTGTTTTCTCTTATTAATTGCAAATACTTGTTTTAAATTGTTAACGTAGATTAGAAAAAGTGTTAATTGCCTATTTGATACTCTGTGTGCCATGTTTAGTTAGATTACTATTTTTCCCTATATGTTATTTGATGAATTGTATAGACTCCCTTCCATACCTGTCATTCATTCTTAAATCACATATTTAAACTGGGACTACGAACCTATTCCGGGAGATCCCCCCGTACTGCATATTTAAAATTTGGACTACGGACGTATTCCGGGAGGTCCCCCTGTATTGCATATATAAATTGGGACTACGGACGTATTCCGAGAGATTCCCTTGTACTGTATATTTAAATTGGGACTACGGACGTATTTCGGGATATCCCCATGTATTACATTATCATTGGAACTACGGGATGGTATCCCGGGAGATTCCACGTGTGATTATCTGGTTCTGAGCCAAGGGCT
The DNA here is from genome assembly GCA_005239495.1 of Nicotiana undulata. Classification (NCBI taxonomy): domain Eukaryota; kingdom Viridiplantae; phylum Streptophyta; class Magnoliopsida; order Solanales; family Solanaceae; genus Nicotiana; species Nicotiana undulata. The sequence continues at coordinate 30,185 of ML294629.1, forward strand.
TCCTGTTATCTGCTAAATTTTCAAGAATATTACTTAATTGTTTTCTACAAAGATTTGAATTATGCCTTTTACCCTTCACTTTATTATTTTTCCTCAACTCTTTTTCTGTAACGATTTACTTATGCCTTTTTACTGTTTAACAATTATTCCAGTAGAGCCTTAACCTGACCTCGTCACTACTCGACTGGGGTTAGTCTTGGCACTTGCGGGGTGCCAGATGTGGTGTACTCATGCCCTTTCCTACACATGTTTTCATGTGTAGATCCAGGTACGAGCCACCAGCCTCGTGGCTAGTCTTGTTGCTAATTCTAGGAGACTGCAAGGTAATTTTGCCGCGTCCGCAGAATCCCTAGAGTCTCCTCCATTCTATCTTTTCGAGTCTTCTTACGTACTTTCTGAAAATTTTTAGACCTACAATAGATAGTAAGAGCTTGTGACTGTATTGTGACATTCCGGGTCGTTGGGATATATATTATACATGTCGAGCGGCATCGCTATGTTATTCAGATTTTGTTTTACTTTCTTTATTTATTTTGTTTTTAGTTAAGTTTATTCCACAAACTTAGGCTTACCTAGTCGTCAGGACTAGGTGCTGTCACGGTACCCTTCGGAGGGTAAATTGGGTCGTGACAATTTCTAGTCCTTCTTTGGAGTGATTGACTTTATATATATAGTTAGGGCTTGAGATTTATATTAGATTTCTTTCGTGATATTTTCATTGCTCAATTTATTATTTATTATTTCAAGCTTGTTGATTTAGGTCAATAACATGTTACACCTTAGTTACGTGCATCTACAAGATAAGTACAATCTATGGTCTTGAAACCCAAAAGTGCATTACGGATTTGTAGGAGGTTGCTCTACCATAAATTATATATTCCATTCAAGAGGAATCTAAGAACTCCCATGAATTATAGTTACAAAGAGAATAAGACATCGAATAACGTATTTATCAAAAATGACGTGTGCAAGAGAAGTTCTTCCTCGAGCTCAATCCGAAATGCGGCCAAATGCTTCTTGATAGTCAAATACTTCAAGAAGATCCACACAATTCCTTCTCTCGAGAGATACACCATTTTGGCCATCGATAGAAGAAACAAGAAGGAGAGATAAAGAGAAACGTATTACCCAATTTTCATGTCAAATACCTCCTTAGGAGGTGCGCATCATCCTACGTTCGAGAAATACGTTGTTCCAGTTATCGAATCACGGAGAACAATCTGAAAAAAAGAATCAAGGGAATCAATGGAATTATATTTAAAATTACTTAATAAAATATATTATTTTATTTTGTGATTGTAGTTTATTTTCCGTACTTCGAAAATTAGTTGCAAACTCCTCTAAACTTTCATTTATAAACTTTTATAATTCCAAAAGAAAATGGCAGAATGGCCTCCTGGCCACTTAAACTTGTAGGACTTTTGAAAGCCGATACACAAACTTAGAACTTTTCCATTTAAACACTCAAACTCGTGAAACCCATAACTAATAAACATATTTTACCCTTGACCCTCCGCGCATGTATTACTTATTCGCTAATGTGTCCATCCAGTCAGCACTGACCCAATCGTAATGTTACACGTCAGAGGCGGTAAAATAAACCCCCACCGATTGGGGTCCCCCGTCTTTTAATCAGTAGACCCAAGTAAACCCCCACCTTTTTCGTCTACCTTTCTCTCTCTAACCAATCTTCCCCTCTTAAAACTAGGTAAGTAATGGCTTCCTAATTATTCATCTCCTTCCCAATTTGCACAGGGCTGCTTAGCTATTGCCCGAGAAGGGAGTATACCATTACTAGTTGAGATTGTTGAAACCGATCTCAGAGGGGAAAGGAGAATGATGTTGCAATACTGTTGCAACTGTGTCTCAACAGTCCCAAGTATTGTCGATTAGTGTTGCAAGAAGGTGTTGTTCCACCACTTGTTGCATTGTCTCAGTCGGGATCCCCAGGAGCAAAGGAGAAAGTATGTAGCTCGTCTTCTTTAAAGAGTGTTATGTATCCAATAACTAGAAAACATTTTACATAGGAATAGATTCTGCTCTTCTTATAGGAGGGCTTTTATGATCTGGTATGTATCAACGCTTTCCCTCTTGGCAAATTTCAAGCTGCTTTTAACCACATTGAATATACACCCACCGTGTGGCGACATGGAGTGTGTGCCCTAAAACGCCATGACACATTTTTCTCTTTCTTTATCCTTTTATTTTTCGAAGCTTCAGTATTATAACTTTTGTAATTTTTTCTCCTTATGGTGCAGGAGGCACAACAACTTCTCAGTCATTTCCGCAACCATCGAGAAGGAGCCACGGAATGGGGGAAGTCATGATTTAAAGTTTTGACCCATTGATTCATGCTGGTTTGCTATGAGGTTCAATATTCGTAGAGTCGTCGTTTTCTTTATTCATAGAATCGTCGTTTTCTTCAGGAGCAATATTTTTTAAAATTATCTGTAGTTTCCCGCATTCTTGTTTGTTTTACCGTTAGGAAGTAGTGTGCTACTGGTTAGGAATTTCATATGCAAATGGTAGTAGATTCTTGTGTTGTATCTTTTATAATTATGCGTTGGGAAAGGGGCTCTCACAATTGGACTAGGACCAACGGATGCCACATGGGATGAGTCAACGGTCAAACGTGTTTATTAGTTATGGGTTTCACAAGTTTGAGTGTTTAAATGGGAAACTTACAAGTTTATGTATCGGCTTTCAAAAGCCATGCAAGCTTAAGTGGCCATGAAGCCATTTAGAGTAAATCAGTAAGAGTGAAATGTGAAGAGAATCCAATCCATTGACAGATGAACTTTCAAAAATGGAGCCGTTTAACTTCTTATGAGAGGTACCCCAAAAAAATAATATAGAATTCATCATCAAAGGGAAAGCTCTAGCTAATGACTAGAACATTAATATAATCATTAACAGAAAAACCTTACAAGTGCATAAATAAAAGAATACAAATTGACAAATTTAAAAGAAAAAGAATGCAACAATTACGTCTCAAACAACGTGCAACTCTAGCTTGAGACCTGAAGAGCAGCGTGTCTGGTTAGTAGAGATGAAGTAGTAAGCCCCAGATTTGTCAAGAGTAATTGATGTGCGCCCACTGTTATCTTTTGTGTAAGTTTTGACACTATCACAAAGTGCGTAGCTTGAAATATCCACTGAAGCCACATCTGTCAATTTTGGGTGGTAGATGAAACCTGTCAACATATCATAAGCTGTTAATTTCATTCTTTCTTTTGTAAATAAAGTAAATAGAAATTAAATAAAGTATTAATCTTCTATATCAGGTTAAATTAAATTTCACTACAACAAAAGTTCATAACAATGTTAGAAAGTGGAGTAGCATTTTCTCTGTCCTAATTTATGTGTTATACTTTTCATTTTAATTTGTCGCAAAAATAATATTATACTTTTTTATTTATAAATAACTCAATTTTAAACGTCCTACTTTACCCTTAATGAGATTATTTGTAGTCATACAAAATTTTATTTTAAATCACAAATCTATAAGTCCCTTGCAACTATGATAGAAAGCCGTTTGCTTGTTGCCAAACCCTTCGCCTTTCTTTTGAATCAAAGTAGGTCGCGACTGTTGTATTTTAGTCGGTCGGGGGAGTGGTTTATGAATCAGTCATCAAGGATCTTAGCCAAACGGTGACCGGCTACGTAAGCACTTTGGGAGAGAAGGAAGAAGCTATCTCAATATCCTTCACACAGATGACATTTATCTTTCCCATGACTACTTTTTCGGGAAAACCGGTTTTCGGGTATCTAGGCACTTTGAGCCGAAGCAGACGCTGCCCATGGAGAGCCTTTTCCTTTGTGAACATTTGTGTGCCCATAAGAACTATTCCAGTGAGTCCTCCTATGGTGAACAAAAAGATGAACCCTACAGCTATCCGGTTGATTTAGATAGTGGGATAGATGTGTAGGTTCCCGTAATTCGAGTGAGATTGTCATGGCGCAAAAGCAGATATGGTCCGGTATTCCCTTGTTCCCTGTATTGGTTATGTTCTTTATATCTCGTCTAGCAGAAACTAATCGAGTGTCTTAGTTGAATAACCCTTGCTATTGAATCCGATGCTCTAGAGGTCCCTTTTCTTAAAGTTCGTGCCGAATTAAACACCCCACAAATTAGGTGAAAGGGAGCAGTAATAGTTAAATTCATATATATGTCCTATCATATTAGCTGTCACACCTTTTCTGTGAATAGCTCATCCCATTATTTTAGCATAAAATTATTCACGTACTAATTAATACCCAACCAAAATTTTATTCCGAAATCGTTATCCCTTATTCAACCGATAAAACGACTCTATAGATTATGTCATCACAGATAAAATGAGACATTTAAACCTAAAAAGTTCTAAAGCTCAAAATAAATACGTGTCATTATTATTTGTGTAACAGACTGAAAAGGAAAAAGCGTCGGAAAAAATAGTTGTTAAGCAACACTTACGAAGAACATCTCCAACCTGAAAGCTTTTCCCATAAGCCCAATGATGATAATCAACGCCTGGACTCCATCCTTTTCTGCCTCCAACCACGTACTCTTTGGCAAAGCTTGGCACAACAATACTCAAAATGAAGAAAATGCACACAAGTTTAATACCCGAACTGGCCATTTTCACTAAGCTAGAGCTCTTTCTATTTCCTTTCTAACAAAGGAGATTGGAGTATTAGAATAGAGAGAGAAAATACACAGATTAAGGCAGGGCATTTAAGTTTGTTTTTATAGAGATGTCGAGGAATCCTAGCTGCAATATTTTAACATTTATGTTTCATTTCGAAACGTACCTCTTCTGCTTGTTTATTGATCAACTCTCTGCACGTAAGTATACTAAATTGGCTTCAATTATGAGCGGTTTATAGCCAGCACGACGATCACATTGAGTAGCATGGCCATTAGCAAAGGAAGACACATGATCTTCTGGTTTTCTCTTTGTTTTATTTCTTTTTTTTGTTCAGTTTAAGTTATATGCACGAACTATGCAAATATCTTTTACGCTATTACTGAATTTTAATATGTTAGCAGGCCAGTTACCATTTTTAGGTTATCATTTAAAGTTTATCATAGAGATATACCTCCAAATAACCTTATAAATAATATAATTTGGTAAATAAATTTTACATGGTAGGTTTATTTTGATATATTATGATCTTGTTTTGAAACAATAAAAGAAGAAAAATAATATTGCAGAGAAAGAGAGAGAGAATTTTTATTGAATTTTTGTATGAATTACAATGGAATAGGATCCCTATATTTATAGGGAAAGAGTGACTTAGCCACAAAGTAAAATCCCTAAGATCTCTCTAAAATATAGACATTCACCTTAAATAGAATTCTAGTTATAACACTCCCCCTTGAATGTCTATTCAACAAATAATATGCCTCGTTAAAACCTTAACTAAAATAAAACTCAATGGGGAAAAGATTCTAGTAAAGGAAAAATAGTACACATGTTTAATAATACGCTTTTTGGTTGCCTCGTTAAAAAAACCTTGCAAGAAAACTCAGTGGGACAAAACCTTGTAAGGGATAAAGAGTACAACACGTATTAACTCCCCCTGATGAGAGCATCAATTCACATCTTTAAGTCTTTGCATCACAATCTTGTGCACTAGCTTCTTGAAGGTTGACGTCACCAGAGATTTGATGAATAAATCAGCTATATTAACTTCAATGAATATGTTGCACCTTGAAAATCATCGCTATCACATTATCATGCTTATAGAGAATTGATTATTCATTCCACATAAACTTTTCTCAAATGTTTATCATCTCTCCCCCTCATGTTAGAAAAACTAACTTGCTTCCTCAACTTTGGGAACTCATCTTTGTGCATTATGGTGTTAATCAAAATATACACCGCACTTTAATAATAATAATATGGAATTATTTGGTTCCTGACCCTGAACCACTTGTGAGGGGAGAATGAAATATACTTTCGTATATAATGTATATCAAACTGATATAGATAACTTCGTTCTCATTATCAATAGTTTAGCTATTAAGTGGAGGCACTCAATAAATCATTTTGATAAATCAATTATGATGTAAACCAATTTATCAAGATAAACTTTTTGGATAGAAAATCTGAAAATTATGCTCTGAACTAAATTATTGAGCAATTACCTCGCAAACACAAGGTTGCGGGTTAATAATAATCGCACATGTAACCATCTCATAGATGCATCTTATGTGGTATACATGTCAAATAAGTGGGCTCACAATCACCTTTGACATTTCCAGCATTCATGGAATTCAATCCCAATTTTTAGTTGATTTATTAATTAATGAGAACAAGCAACATAAGAGAATTCGTAAAGAACTTTCTAGTTCTTTAACATTTACCCATGTGAATTCTCTTTCATTTTTGCACATCATACTTAAATTGATATGGCTAAACCAATTATGCCAACTAAATAAATTATCAATATTGATAAAGTTCAGGTTTACACCATGACGTGTGCAATTATCAATAAACTCCAAGTTTATTATGATATGGATTTTTATATCAATAAACATCCACTTTATTGTGGTATTCTTTTATTTGTATAGTACAAGCTGGAGAATAAAGCGAGTAACATTAACATACATATTAACCCACTATAAGTTATAGTAATAGAAGATATTAAAATTTTCCCTTATTTATAGTCTTAATATTACCAACCGCTTTCGCGAATACTTTAGAAACTCAATAAGTTTCTTTGAGACTTACTACGACACAATACTTTATTGGTAATCAATTGTGTTTCTCCAAAATAATAAAATTGACTCTTCCAGAGTTCTCAATTAATTTTGTACTACCACATATTCATCAACATCCATATGGTGAATATTTCTTTCAAAGAGAAAGTTATACCATTATGGTCATAGTCAAAATTATATGCAAGATCTATTTGTTGCATTATTGTTGTCCTTTTATAATCACATTGGCAAATTATTTTGGCGTACAATAGGTACGTGACCAATGACCATTCATGCCATAATAATGACACTATTTTCTTATTTCATCTTAAACCCCCTTCTAGAGGTGAGTGTGGTATATTCATTACCACTAGCACATTCATGTTCTTCGAAGAATGAATATGTATTCGTAACTTAGATGTTGTCGCATTCACATTATGAATGGACCATATTCATCTATATGTGCTTTACAAATTTTCATGTGAAATCGATGACAAATATTACTTTCACAGAATGAAGGATTATTTTGAAAATCCTTATTATTCTCATTATCACAAGGATGATGACGATTATAATTTCGTCTATTTTCACGTCCACATCCATTGATACCTTCACGGTAATAATTTTGTCTTCTTTCAGACTTATCACATATTGCAATCACATTCTCTTAAGCGGAACGAGAATGAAGCAAATTCAATGGGAGGGATTTCCACTTCTTTGACCACAATCATACATGAATTCGTCACGACTCGAAATTCCCACCGTCGGGACTGTGAGGGCATCTAATGTTGAACCCGCTAGACAAGCCAACATATTTAATTATATTTAGTAAAACCTTTATTATTAAGTGAGAACAGGTAATAATCGGCTTCTCCATGGATAAAAACTTAAAAGTAAGAACAGATAAAAAGGAAATACATAAACTAAATCCATAAACTTAACAAATTCTCAAACTAGCCAACCCGGATCTTTGGAATCACAATGTCACGGACTATCTATGATTAATACAGGTAAAAGGTCTGAAAGAAATAATACATTTGTTTTCTGAAGTACTAGAAACAGAAATAAAGGAAAGTGGAAGGGGACGTCGAGGCTTGCGGACGCCTGCAGAACTACCTCAGAGTCGCCTAGTGGACTGAAGGAAGCCACCTAGCTCAATATCCATTGGGTCCTGTACCGGTATCTGCACAATAAAAATTGTGGAGGTGTAGTATCAGTACAACCGACCCCATGTACTGAGTAAGTGCTGAGCCTAACCTCGGCGAAGTAGTGACGAGGCTAGGACACGACAAATAATATCACCTGTGTAATTCAATAATATATAAAAGAAATAACGAAGAGAAGTAAACAGTTAAGTACAAAAACGGGGAAAAACATGCTGGGGAAAAGGGGTAGCAAATAACAAGTATAACAGAATAAGGCAACAATTTAAATATCAAAGTAACAATAGGAAATAGAAATACAGAGAAAACAAGTGCACGGCATCACCCTTCGTGCTTTACTCTCATCCTCACCAAAATAAGTGCACGACATCACCCTTCATGCTTTTACTCTCATCCTCACCAAAACAAGTGCACGGCATCACCCTTCGTGATTTTACTCTCATCCTCACCCAAAACAATAAGTAAATAGAAACGATACGACATTATCCTTCGTGCTTTTAATATAATATCATGGCACGACATCACTCTTCGTGCTTTTACACTCTCATCCTCACAATGCAATAAATAAATACACGGCATCACCCTTCGTGCTTTTACTCTCATCCTCACCCAAACAATATCAAGAACAACAGTTTGTCAAGGAAAAATCAACAACATGAATCATAAATCACCACATCCCGGCAAGGGAACAACAACAGGAATAATATTGTCCCGGCAAGGGACACAGCTATAACCAATCTTACTCAAGTGTATAACTTAACAAAGTATTCCTCAACCGAACAAATAATCAACAGTATTCACAACAAAGAATTTTCATCAATGAATAACCACCAAAGTGAAATTTAATTCATAACACAGTGATAATCGATGAAAATCACGTATATCATAAAAACCGACTCACGGGCATGCTTGACAACAACGTATAGGTACTCGTTGTTGATACCTAATTTTTCCTCAAACTATTTTGAAATTTGCATATATACCTTCAAAATCACTTTTTTATAATAACTGGTATTTTTCCATAATACTCCATATTTTTATTAATTTCTTTTCCAATTTATTCAGTACTTTATATTAAATAATTATTCATAAATTATATTATAAATAATTTCAAAATATTTCCTAGCTCAATATATCATTTTAATCCTATTAGGATTTAATTATTTCACAAATAAGCCAATTTGGCACTATTTAACTATAATTACAATATTTTTGCCGTTATAGCCTAAATGTACATTTTATACCATTTTAATTCAATAATTAGTCGTTTCATATTTTTTGTATTAGTTAATTACCTTAATTTAACCTATTTAGCCTTGATTTCATTTTTATATAATTATTGGCTATTTTATTAATTATTTACCTATTTTTAATTGAGTATTTAACAAATAGCCAATTCCTATTTAAATTTTGGCCCAAATTACCTAATCCCAACCCAATTAAAATAACTCAAGCCCAACCTCTGCCTAACCCGGCCCAGGCCCCCCTTAATCCTAGTCGTCGATCATTTTGAACAACGACTCAGATTTCCCCTTTCCTATTTTAACCTAAACGAAACCCCCCCCCCCCCCCCCC